>CM021104.1:281680434-281715515 GCA_007115665.2 Sequoiadendron giganteum
GAGACAATAGTACAAATGATTACAATTACATAACTCCACCTCATAAACATAAGAGGGATAAAATAACTTATACAAGCTGAAATATTACAATGCAAGAAATTACAACAAGAATCACGAGCTGTCCATCTGGATGTCTTGCCACCAAGTACTGAAGATCGATGGGGACCCAACGGTTTTGGTGCATGTTCCACCCTACCAATGTGGTACCCGAAGGCCCACCCCCCATGCTAGGAGATAGTAACAAAGTAACATGGACAAAGATTCTACTACCTCTAACTAAAGGCAGACTCAAACTGACTCATACTGTTATAACCAACCAAATGAATTAACAAGTACAACTCATTCACCATACAAGTACGAATCAAGTACAACCTAAGTACACATAAGTACAACAACATACATATAATAACTCCAATAATTCATCATATAGTCAGCATTTGTTTCCGTATAAAGCAGATCATGATGTTCAACACCATACATAAAATAATTAAATAATGTTTAGATAGAGTGTCATCGCAAGGTTTGTCATGAGATCTCCTCTGGGCATTCTTCATAGGCTCCGGCACAAGTAATCCTGGTGGCCTCAACCAACCGAATCCCGACACTCATACTCACTCATGCAGAATCAACTACCTCTCGCAAGAACTAGATAGTTGATCTTGCCATTCCAGGCCTTCTCACTCATCCCAAGTCTAAACAAGCCCTTGCATCTATGAGTGAGGCTTAAATTATCTTGATTAGTGAGAAGTTAATCCTAATCTTCTAAGTATATTATTTTAATTATCACTTGTTTAAATCACTCCTGAAGGTTATCCAGTTTACCTCTTTGAGCTCTGGCGCCTAACAGAAGCCACTCTTCTATTCGACAACACACATCCAAACAATCCACCAAGGGAACCACAAGTGCATACCAACTAGGCATCATAATCCACTCCAACACAAGGAGGATACAAATAATAGAACTCACTCCATACATCTTGGAGGCAACAACACATAGTCCTTTCAAGGAGACACGGATCCCATAATCCACTCCTAAACCAAAGAGATGCAAACATCCCCGTTCATGAAAATCGGGTAAAACTAAAAAGACGCCATGCACTACCCAAGGGAAAACAACTGGATGGCATAAAGATTCAACAACTCTTATCCTCAAAGTTCTTCTGGAAGACTTATAATTTAGGACTGACACTAAATCCCAAAACCAACAATGCAACTTGACGACATAGCAACAAAAGCATTCAAGTCATCAATCAAATCTAATATTTGGATTTCCTAAATCCATATTCATTCAATAGGTAGTGTTGACAAAGTCAAAGACACGATAAACTAGATCATCTAAAATAATCATAACCTTTATTTCCCTTTTTTATTATTGAAAATCTAAAACAATTAAACTTACTTCCCTTTACTGAATACAAAGAATTAAATCCTTTAAGATAAGCATAAGGAAGATACTACTTTTGGATATATTAAATCCATATCTCTTTCATAATCCAATCACAATGATTCAATTAATCTAAATAGAAATTAATAAATAACATAATTGATTGCTTCATCAATAAAACAACTTCTTAATTTACTTTTAAATCGACATAAACCCATGCAAGTAAACTCTTTCCATTTCCTAACCAAATCTTACATCTCATTCAATTTTCTATTTAACACATTCAATCACTTTAATATAATAACATATTGTTTCTCTAACCATTTTCCATTTACAGTAATCAATCCATTTTTAAATCTCTATTCAATAATACATTGCATACATCTTATAAAAACGAAATACGATAATGAATTTACCCTTAACATATTTAAATGCTCCATATTATATATACACCAAACATATATATTAATAAACTCAATTATATAGATTCTTTAATATTCCAATCACAATGATTAATTTGTTCTATGGAAGTAAAACATAATAACTATTTGCCTTTTTCAATAGAGATAGTTCCTAAATTTACTTCTAATGCAAACTAACACTATTGCAAACAATCTTTTCAATTTTCTATCTGGAATCTGTCTCTTCAACTATCCATTTAAAACATGCAATTTCATCAATGTATAAAAATATCTTTTGACTTATCTCTTTGACTACGCATTCAAAACTTATCTTTTAAATTCGTCATGCAAAACTAAACCACATGCACTTAAATAAAACAAGGTAAATATTGATTGAAAATACTCATGGATATATATATACATCACAATATATTTTTTCAATCATATTAACAAAATAAATATTTCCTTTTAAATCAATTAATTACTTCTATTAAAAAAAACATCTTTCTCTACACATCTTCTACACATACTAATCATTTCTTTTAGAACACTAATAATACCCAATTTACAAACAACAGAATAAAATAATATAAAATATTATTTATTCTCTCAAATGGATATATATACTTTCAATATATATATACTAAATATAAATTAATATATTTAAATATATTTAATCATTAACATATCTTCTATCCTTTGCAGAATATCAAATTGATTAATTCAAAATAAAAATATCCTTTATCATCAATATTCCAAAATATAAATATATTTTTCCAATTAAATCAAATTAATAATTGGACCTTTTACATATGGATTTAAATTCCACAATTCAATTTTAAATTATGCATTCTTTAAATCAAATATTTAACTCCTTCAATTAAACTTTAGCATGCCATTTTAAAATAAACAATAATTTCCCCATATGTTTATAATTTTAATTCCACTAATCTAATATAAAATTTTTATTTAAAATAATATAAATAAATATAATACTTTAGTATTATAAATTATAATATAAAATATTATTAAATAATATTTTAATATTATAATAACAATACATAAAATATTAATATTTATAAATATCAATTTATTATTATTTTATTTTCAGAATAGCTATGGGAAAATAATTTAACAGTAGTCTCATATTTTATGCATAACTCAAAAACTACGATCTGGGTATTTACGATTTTTGGATAGGGGTAAGAAAATTTCAAAATGCAAAAATTGTTTAAATTTCCTAAAAACCCAGTTTGTAAAAGTGAAGTTATAGGCGACGCAATCAGACCATTTTACCATGAAAATATAACTATACTGCAGATTTTAAAATCCGTTTTTTGATAATAAACAGAAATTTTCATTTTCTAAAAATATTCTAAATGAATTGTTCAATCTCTATGTTTGATTTCAATAACAATAAAATCAATTTCTCCAAATAATTTAAATTCAACTAAAGTTTTCACAATTTTCACTCAAGAATTTTCATAAGTAAAGGCTGTAAATTTATTTAATTCTTTTCTTATAATATCAAGTTTGTTTTCTAAAACAGATTTAACAAACAAAACTTTAATCACTACTATTTAAAAAAAAACAATCAAGAACAATAAAACACAAAGAGGAAAACCTGGTACAAGAAGCTACAGGAAGAGATGAATTTCTGATGCAAGCCTCTTCCAAAGATTTTTTGAATTTTCTTCAATCCTCCAATGAATCCAATCCAAAATCCAACAAATGCAAACAATCTTTCTTTCAATCAATTCTACAATCAAACTTTTTTCAAACCCTTGTCCAAATTTTCCAAAAATTTCTTCCCTGCTGTAAAAATGTATATTTCTAAAAACTTTCCGTTGCCCTAAAATTAAAACATATATTTTTATAAATCAAAAATACCTAATTCAACCCTAATTCACATTACATGCAAATTAGATATTTCAATTGCAATTTCAATTTCAATATTTACAACCCTAATTCACATTGCATGCAAATTAGATATTTCAATTTCAATTTCAATTTTCAAATTTCAATTTCACTTTCAATTTCAAATTTTAATTTTAATTTCAATTTCACTTTTCAAAAACCCACTTTCAATTTAAAATGCAATTTCAAATAATAAATTAATTTCCAAAGTTGCAACCAATTTTCCAAATAAATATTTAATTACAATTTCTAATTTAATTCCCACACGTTGGAATTAAATTCCAAAATTAATTCTAATTCTTTTATTTCCTTTCATTCTCTTGCATCACGTTTAATTAATTAATTTAATTATTTAATAACTAAACTCAACCCCCTTGGATTAAATTTAATTAATTAAATAATTTAAATATAATTAATTAATTTAAATATAAACTTTTATCCACATTGCATTATTTAAATTAAATAATCATCAACATGATTTAAATGTAATTATTCTAAATATCTATTTCTAAATCAAGAATGCTTCAGAATTAAATAACATCAAAGCAAGACAGACAATGACTCGACACACACAACTGATGACACACTAAGGCTAGGGTATAGACTTGACACATGTTACCTAGCTACTATCTCCCGTTCAACTTAACCGTTGGATCGACACGCTCAAACTTGTGAAACCAGTTGGAGTCGATGTCATGTACCTGCAATCCTGCAACCAAGTAAACAACATCATACAATATATCCAGCATATAATACACACCGTGAAGAAGAAATTACGGATTCGCAGGGCGCTCGCAAGCGAGTGATGCGAACTCGTCCTCTTCACCCATACACTCATCAAAACTGACACTTCTATCATAATTCCAATAATCTCATAATAATATCTCATGCTAACTCTACAACATCATTAATCCATAATGCATGTGAAACAATAATGTTGTCGCTCAATAGTAGCGATCAAATCATCATAACAAAATGTATCCAGTAGCAAGGTAACTACAACCAAACATAGCATAAAGCAACTTGAACAAGAATCAAAACGGAGGGGTATTACACTATTCTAATGGGAACCAATTTTTAATATGTCAAAATGGTCATTTTAACATTCAAATTTTAAATTTCAAATATCAACTATCAAGATCTAATTCTTGGGAAATTAGAGAAATTCTTATAAATACCTAGTTATTGCATCATTTGAAAAGAAGGAACAAGATCTATCTAGAAAAATATTGGAAAATGTATGATTAATAGTACTATAAAGCAAGTCAAGAGTAGCGTTTTAGAGCATCATTGCAGTAATTAAAGATCTTAACATCATGAAAAATTCTATGTGAGTTATGTGTGTTCATGTTATCATTATTTTGTGAAGGCTAACACTTTTGTAGGTCTCCAAAGCATTCAAGAAAATCAAGCAAGAAAGATCAAGGCCTTGAGGTGATGTGCAAGGATTCAATCCTTCAAGGAAGCCATTGAAGGGTGGTAGGTTGTAGCACTTTGTGAGTTTATCATTCCTTCCTATTCATTTTAATTTTATTATCGACATTGCCATTATGGAAGTGGAAACAATTACATGGGGTTTGACTAAGGAAATCCCTTGAATGGCCCAACATTTTGACTCTCTTTTAATGTGTAGGTTTTAGGTTTAAAGAGGATTAAAGAGATCTTGAAGATAAATTGTGTATTCTTGCATTCAAAGCCCTACATCTTGTCAAGATATGAGAACTCACCTACAAAATTATCCAAAAAACATTTTGAAAAATATGAAATAAAAAATAGAATCTCAGATTTGTCATTAAAGGACCCAAAAAATAGAGTAGGAAACCCTACCAGAAGCCCATATGCCCTTAGGAATCCCACTCCTCCTATGCATACCAAACCAGTTTTTAAGAACATATACATAGTCTCTTGAACTTTCCAGATCTGCTTGAAGTTTATTATTATTTTTTTCTATTATTTTTTAGGATCTTGCATTTTTCATATTAGGCCATAGATTCTAATTAGTTTAATCATAATAAATCATTTCTTATCCATTTCCAAGACTCAAAAGTATTAGATCTAGGCCAGATTGACTCACCTTTATGGTTGAAAGTCAATCTATTTTCCTTGGTGATTTAAATCCTAATGAAACCCTAGGAAAAGGTGGAATTATCTTGGGTTTTGGAAATTAAACCCTTAGATCCAAGATTTTGAATGTTTCAGAAAAAAAAGTAATTTTAAATATGTTTATTTTGAATGAAAAGATTAAATATCTTCTTGCATATTTTTTGGTCATTATCAAGGAATTTTTGAGTTGTTTAGCTTATTGATGAGAGTTTGTGTTTGAGGGTTTATTTTCCCTTACATCAATGGTATTAGTAGGATTTCCTAATGTTGAATGTACAAGAAAACTAAGAGGGGGTGTGAATCAATTTTACCTTAATACTTCAAAACCCTCATTAATAGTCAGGTCCACATTCATTCATTAAACCCTTAGTTTAGTTATGATGAAATAGCATGAAAGGAAAATAACCAAAACTAAAAAAACTTAACACCATACACAAGAGAACACCAGATTTATGTGGAAAATCCAAGAAGGGAAAACCACAATAAGAATTAGCTCACAATATATGTAATATCAACACCTAATACAATAGGGCTCACTGCTAGATGTCTCACTACCCAAAGAAGAAAGGCTCACTACAAAAAGGCACACTACCAAAATAGAAAATAAAATAGAGAAAGAATGTTACAAAGAGAAAATATTCTCAATGCAATAAAAGAATCCACCTTCATAATCTAATTGAAGAATTTTAGCCACCTTCTTCTCACTACATCTAATAAGCTAACACATGAAATCTCACACTGCACTTCTCGATTTCACACTCTAACACTCTTCCCTTTGCATCATTCACACCTCAAAAATCTATCTTTTCATCCATAAAAAAATCAACTCATACTTATACTGTCCTTAACCTTGAAACCCTCTCCAAGGTCAGATGTGCACCTCAAACATGCAAATTCAAACTAGCTAGGTGCCAAAACACTTTTGTAGTATATAAAAGTGAAAGAAGACCACATCAAACCTTAGTTGGGACATAAATAAACAACACCACTCAACCACACACTTCTACAAAAAATATTTATCCTTAGCATGTAGTGTAAACACTAGGTCAGTCATTACCCATGCAGGCACCATTAAAATTTTAAGTACATGCTTCCTAAAACCCAAGGATGAATTGTGAGCCACACAACATACTCAAACACCCTAAAATCCAACAAAATCCTTTGCAACAACTTCCACTAGAAGAATGTATACACCCAATACACTCAAACAACTCTACCATACACTATAACTTAGAAAACCATCTTCTGAAGCACCAAAATCTCAAACCATATTGAGGTAAAATACCAAAACCATAAAAACACCTTCAAAATTGAAAGACTTGAAACACAATTAAAGAGAAATCCAAAGAAAAAACATTTCTCTTAGATACCTCTGCAATGCACAATCTCACACTTGTGAACACAATTTATTTTGTACAACGATCCATCATAAAAAATAATTAATATAACATCTTAGAAAATATCTCACCAACATATCCAAATTTCACAAGAATATCTTCAACCTAGAAGAAATGCGGAGCAATAGAAGAACACACGTTTATAACCCAAAACACCATTACAACACATTATTTCCTCTTTTTATCAAATTTTCTCAAAAGCGCTTGAAAACCAAGCACCTGAGACATATCCTCATCATCTTTAGCACTTCCACAACAATACAAATAATTTTATCAAAGAAAGACTCAAGGTTGACACTAATAGATTTACTAATGACAACATAATTCAACTAATCAAAGCATCAATTGATCACACTCTTACAACAAACTCAATAGACAATAATGACAAAATAGACCTTTTGAAATCAATGAAAACACTAGATACTCAACCAGCTGATCATACTTGCAATAATCTCCCACTTTTTTCATTGATGGAAACACATGATGTGAAAAACCATCAAAGATACAACAACTCTGCTCCATACCAATTTCCTTTTCTCTTTTGTCTCCCTTTATAGCTTTTCTTCTTTACTTGTTTCTCTCTTCCTAAATGAATTATGACTTTCTCTTCCCCTTATTATTTATTCTTTTTCACATGTTTTTCTCTCCCCCTTTGAGATCAATGGAAAAGGACATAATGTTTGTGTTATTTTATTCTCTTTGTTTGACATCAAACAACCTACTTAATAATCCTCTACAACACCTTTCCTTTACTACTTTGAATACTCCCCCTTAGGAGCACACACCAAACTATACCAAATCAGCTACCACTGCACAATGACAACAAACACTCTTCTTACTGCAACAACTGGCAATACTACTACCTACTCGCCATGAGAGGTAGCCACCAACATCAGTCCAAAAAAATAATGAATCTTGAGATCCATTGGACTAATGCATCTCCTTATGCATCTAGTTCATAGGAGGGGTAATAACCCCCAACTTCTCCTAGAGATACTCAAAAGTATGGTTAGAAAGAGCCTTAGTGAATATATCAACAATTTTATCCTTTCAAGGAACATATACAAGCTTCACTTCATTCTCCACAACCTTCTCTCTCAAAAACTGATATATGATTGAAATATGTTTTTTCTCTGAATGCATCATTGGATTCTTTGAAATGTTTATTGCACTTGTATTGTCACAAAAGATAGAAATAGGCTCATCATATACTACCCTAATATCATTCAAGGTTTGTCTCATCCACAACACTTGTGTGAAATAATATGCTACTGTAATGTACTCAACCTCTGTAATAGATAAAGAAATTGAATCTTGCTTCTTACTTATCCATGATACCAATCTAAATCCAAGAAAGAATGCATCACCACTTGTAATTTTCATGTCATCAACACAGATAGTCCAATCTACATATGTGTAAGTAGTCAAAGTAAAGTTAGTATCCTTTGGATACCACAAGACATGATCCAAAGTGCCCTTCAAGTATCTGAATATCCTCTTTACTTCTACAACATGTGACTCTCTAGGATCTTCTTGAAATCTAGCCATAAGAAAAAATGCATACATGATATCCAGTCTAGTAGTTGTTATATATAGTAGTCCACCAATCATTAATCTATACTTACTCTAATTAACCTTAGGAGATTCATCATTATTTCTTAGTTTGCAACTAGTAACTATGGAAGTACATACCAGTTTGGACTCTTCCATTCCAAACTTCTTTGACATTTCTTTGACATAGATTAATTGTGAAATGAATATAGCTTTTTTTGATTGATTGATTTGTAGCCCAAGGAAGAAATTCATCTCCCCAAACATAGACATCTCAAATTATTTTTGTATCTCTTCTACAAAATTTCTGCATATAGCTTCATTCCCTCCAAAAATTATATCATCAACATACACAACCACACTGAAGATTTGATCTTTCTCAACTTTAAGTTAAATATTACTATCTATGGAATCTTTGTTGAATCCTTGTATTGAATACTTATCCAACCTTTCATACCAATCTCTGGGAACTTGCCTCAATCCATATAATGTCTTCTTCAATCTATAGACCATATTTGGTTTATTTGATAACTAAAATCCTTCTAGTTGTTCCATGTATACTTCTTCCAATTCTCCATTCAAGAAAGAAGACTTCACATCCATTTGATAAAATTTGAAATCCTCGTGTTACAAAAGACAAAAAAAAATTTATAGGCTCCATCCTTGCCACTAGAGAAAATGTCTCCTCAAAATCTATTCCTTCAACTTGTGAATAGCCCTTGCACATAAGCCTTGCTTTGTTCCTTACCACTTATCCATTCTCATTTAGCTTCTTTCTAAAAACCCACTTATATCCAATTATATTTTTGTTTGTAGGCCTTGGGACAATTTCCCAACTTTTATTCTTCTCAATTTGTAGTATATCTTCTTCCATATCCTTCATCCAATGCTCATCTTTGTATGATTCAATCATTGTTTTAGGTTCAAGTTAAAAAATTAAACACAAATTTACCTCTTCTTTAGTAGCTTTCCTTCTTGTGTCAATACACCTTTTCTTTTGTCTCCAATGATCTATTCTTCAAAATATTTTCTTTGCACATACTTAGGGGTTCTAGGTGTCTTTTTGGAAGCTTCTTCCTCTTCAATCTACACTTCCTTCTCCTTAGATTTTTCTTTTTCTATACAATCAGGCTCATCTAATTCATATCAATCTATCAACACTGAGTTCTGAAAGTCTTCATCAATCTTAACTCTTGCACTCTCAACAATATTTCTTAGTCTCTTGTTGTAGAACAAGTAGGCTTTTCTTTTAGTAGAATATCCAAGGAACATTCCTTCATCAAAACTTGCATCAAAATTTATGAAGTTTTTTTCATCTCTTTTGATATAACACTTTCTTCCAAACACTTTGAAATATTTGACAGTAGGTATCCTTCCATACCACAATTCATTGGGAGAATTTGTGCTTTTTTAGTTTTCTTCAACTATATTAAGTATGTAAATATTAGCATGAATTTATTATCTCTAGTAGAATTTTGGTAGATTAGCATCTTTCATACTAGTCCTTGCAACTTCTTGAACATTTTTTTTTCCTTTCAACCACTCCATCTTTTTGAGGAGTCCTAGGGGAAGACAAGTGCCTCTTTATGCCATGATTCTCACAAAACATGTTAAATTCATTGGAGGTGAACTCTCCACCTGTGTTAGACCTCAAACACTTGATCTTCATATCCATTTCATTCTCAACAATAACTTTAAAAGCTTTGAATTTATATAGGGCTTCATATTTTTCTTCAATAAAAGTAACCCATGTCATTCTTGAATAATCATTAATAAAAAGAATGGAATACCTATTACCTTGGAGACTTCTTGTTCTTGTAGGACCACAAAGATTAGTATGCACCAATTCAAGTAATCAAGTAGAAGATTATTCTTTTCCTTTGAAACTTCTTGTTTTCTTTTGAATCTAAAAATCTTTGTAGACAACATTGATAGGATTTGTAATCTTTGTAAAATCTCTCATTGCTTGAACTGAACTAATTCTTACCAAGTTATTAAAATTAATGTGACACATCCTCCTATTCCATAACCAACTTTCATTGATTTAAGTCACAAAAAAATGACCATCAACACCCTTAAGTTGATAAAAATTTCCACATGTCCTTCCAGCAACAATCACAGTTCCAAACCCTTTTCTAATCTCACATCCATCATCTTGAAAAATAAGATTGTATCTTTTACTAATTTTTTTTCCAACACTCAAGAGATTATGACTTAGAAATTTAACACAATAAACATCTTCAGTATTATGCTTTCCATAAAAACTTATTGAACCTATTCTACATATCTTAGCACTTGAATCATCACCAAATCTAACAAGTCCAACATCATCCTTTCCAAGTTTAACAAAATTAATCTTGTCTTTGGACATATGATTAGAGCAACCATTTTCAATGATTCAATAGTTCTTATCCTATCTAGCATGAAAAGAAGATACCAAAGTACCTCTAGTCTTATCCTTTCTCTCTGGAGGGCATTCCTTCACATCTTTTAGAGTTAGTAGAAATAGATTCATCTTTTAAGCCCATGAACAAGCATTCATCATCATGATTTGAAATAATTGCATCTTCTCTAACATAATAAATTATCGTAATCATCTTACCTTTGTTTTCCTTGTTTTTGTCATTAACAACCCTATTTGGACATTTTGAAGCATAATGACCTATCTTTCCACAACTAATTTTTTTGAAAGGTAGCATAACTTTGTACTTACCAATACCTCTTCTCATACTTATCACAAAGTTAGCCTCCACATCATTAAGATCTTCTTGATCTGATTCTTCAATCTTCTTTATTTTTGCAGCCTTAAAATAATTCTCAACTTTTACACCATTTTAGTACTTTGGTACTAAAAATAGCTACACATCCAAGGTGTGAATTGATGTAAGATGCACCCCCCTTGTGATGAATTCAATTCCAATGAATTTTTAAATGCAAAATACTACTTTTCTTAGTAGTCGCTCAACATACACTATAATTTTTCCCTTATTCTAATTTCACACATACAAATTTGCAAGTTAGCACAATATCAGATTTCCCACACAAGATAATTCACTTAATTTTTTCCCATCATGCAACTCAAAATTGTTCCACATTATACCCTATAACATCCACATACATCAATTAGGTTGGCCTAATTATATGTCGCCCCATTTCAATTCAAAAACACTTTGTTGGCTTCATACATGGAGACAAACTTATTTGTGCTAAAACAACTATGCAAAGCTTGAATTAAGGTCAGCACAAATCTAAAAATAGATCCACTAAACATCCACAATAAATATTAATCTTCATATCACATCTTCAAGTATTAGGTTAGCCATGGATTAGACTTAAACACAAAATCAGCCAATCTATCCAACATTGATCATCCATGTAATCATATAAGCACACACTATCATGAATATATGTAATGCTGACACATGTAAATCATCTCCCAAAATTGTAAAATTTGAATCCAAACACCAGAGGAATGCGGACCAAATAACACTTATCATCTTGTACTATATGAACCAAAATACTATTTTTTGAACTTTTGTCATTTGTAACTTTCATCCAGAGTGACCAAAATTGTTGAAATCTTGAACATATATGAGTTTAGTAGTCCCAAACAACAAATTATAACCACATAATATGTTCTTATACCATGAGAAAATCCAGACCAAATTACCGGATCAAAATGACAATTTTTTTTTATTGGAACATAAAAGACTCTCAGCAACCACTGTTGCCATCCATGATAACACATCAAAGGGTTCCTTATTAATTATTTCAACAATATCCCCCTTTGTAATTGATGGAACCATGTGGAAAAAATGAGTTTCAAAAATTGAAATTTAAATATTTCTTCACAAAACAATTCTCCCTCAAACACAATATCTAAACTTCTCCAAACTCTTCCCTCTAAATATTTACCAAAACTTCTTCTAGTAAAAATTCTCAAAACTTCTTCAACTTCTCCCCCTTTGAAATCAAGGAAAATATGTGTGTCAATGAGACATGTGTACATAAAAAAATTTGAAATGAAATGATTGGATCCCCTTTAGGGAGTTATCCCCAAAATTACATCCAATCATATGTACTAGAAAGAAAAACTAAAAGCAATTAAAAATTAGTATACAGGTTGAGATATGTTCACCCAAAGGAGGAATCACCTTCAAGTTCCTTAAGAATAGATTTAAAAAAATATTTTCCTTGATCCCAACTCTTCTTAGTTGTAACAAGTGCCTTATGCATTGATTCCAAATCCACCAAACTCTCCTCTCCCTCTTCCGAAATAGTCAGATAAGGATTTATGTTTTCAAGTTTGTTAGCTTTAGTGAGAGCACTTGCTATAAGTATATGCTTGCACTTTACCAAGTATCAAAGCTAACTAAATCTCCTTAAAAAATCCTCTTTTTGTCCTTTTAGGGTGAAAAACTTGTTTTGCAAGTCTGAAATTGCAGTCAAAGAGGCATAATTTCTGTATTTGGTGAGGTCATAAGTTCTGGAGGCATTGGTTAACTATGACTCTATTTAATCCATTACATCCTTAATGACTTCAGTAGCATCTAACTATCACATGCAATACAATAATAGTGTTTGAGCCTCATCCTCACATTCCTTCACTTCTTCCAAGTATTTCATAACCTTGTTATTTGTAGTTGCACATGTATAATGAATCTCAAGTAATATTTTCTCCACAATCCTTGACTCACCTTCTTTTGTAGCTTTCTTCTTTAGCCTAAAAGTATATTGCCTAAATGAATCAACCACAAATTCCAAATTCTCAATAGGTCTTAAAGAATCATCAACAATGGTACTAAGGGTTGCATCCCGTAAAAAATTGATACATCATTGATTAGCTCAGTCCCCTTCTGCTGGGTTTCTATAATTTATTTTCTCTTGAAGGTAATGAAAGTGTCTTCAACCTCCATTGTCTGAATAGGTGTGATTTTATTCAAATCAAAATAGCCTTGTAATGATGGGAACTGAATCAACTAGGGAGGAATGACTAGTTGAATCCCTTTTTGTCTTTTCAAATGACCCTCGAGACTATTGCCAGAGGATTATATGAGTGACTTTATTGGCTCTATGGTCTTCTAAGATTATTCTTCATTTCTTTCAACTACATATTATTGTTTTTTCTCTTCTTTCTCTTCTTGCTCTTCTTTTCTAGAAGTTTTTTCCTTAATTTTATCTTTCTTTCATCCTCCTTTTTATCTTTATCATCCTTCTTATCATTTTTCTTTTCATATTTACCTTCTTCTTCTTTTCCATCTTTATTTTCATCATCCTCATTTTAGTTATCCTTATTCTATTTTTCTTGGTGATCTTCAACATTATCATTGACATCATTCCTATTCTAATATTCATTATTTTCTCTGGTTGTGTTTTCAGTGTCTTCCAGAGGATCAGATGTCTCCAGAGGGGAATGTGCATCATTAAGCATGTTCCCTAGGACATCCAAGTGTAGAGTCGCTTCTATAGAATAAAAATCTACCTCTTCTACTACTTCTTGAAAAATAGGTGAATTGGATATAAGAGGAATATTTTCCTCTTCATTAGTAACTTTATCTTTACCAAGCTCCTTGACTTGAGTTGTATCAGATGAACAACTAGTAATCATCCCATATTGTAGTGCCATGTCTCTCACTATATCAAAAGTTTCTTGTTTCAACTTTTTTGTGTTCTGCTTCTCTCTAGTGATAAAAATAGTGACTCTTTTCTTTAACCTGAACTATTGTGTGTATGCTTCTATTAGGGTGGCCTTATCATCCTCAGAAAAATAGGATCCAATCTTGTTCAAGGCATCAATTTTGATCTTGTTTTCTACTTTCTTTCAAATGTGAAAAAGTGATTTAAGATTTGACTAGGGACTTCACTTTATGCATTATCAATCCACCCTAAATTCATATTTAATGCCTAAAATTCCCAAAAGATGGTAAGTACTTCATTGAAACACTACAAAGCCTAAAAGGCTTTGCAATATTTTATATTTACATCTTTTCTACCAAAATATTTTCCAAAAGCTTGAGCATAACATTCTTCACCATACATCTTTGTGTCATTGGCTGACACCTCATGATTCTAGGGGGTTGTTAGATTTTTTTGTTATTGCTTCCACTAAGCCTATCATGCACTTAGTTTTTAGAAGAAATATCTACACTAGAGGTAGGTACAAATGCATTTGATTCATCCTTTTTCTTAGTTTCCTCCTTTTTATTCTAAGTCTTCTCCATTTCCTTGTTGACTTCAGTAGGATCAACTTTCTTCATTGGATTATTCCTTAGTTCTAGATTAGTCTAACTTCCATTCTTACTTCTACACAATCTTAAAATGTGTCTAGACTTGTTGCAATTATAGCATACAACATTTTAATGACCAAACTGACTTCTATTCATTCTTGATCTACACTAGTTAGCCTTATGTCCAAATACATTGCATGTATAATAGTATCCATTGAAGGATTGAAACATTCTACTAGTATTGAATCTATTCATCATCTAACTTCTATACTCAATAGCTCTATGTCCAAATTTCTTGCATGCAAAACATTGTCTAGAAAAGGATTCAACATTCTGATTCATTCTACTTTTACATTATATAGCCTCATTTCCAAATTTATTGCATGAAAAAAAATACCATTGAAATATGGGTACCTTTAAGCATTTGGTTGTCAAATGGGAGGTCTTCAAGTATTGCTTCTTTAATTCTAAAATTGTCTACCATTTCCTTGAATTTTCTTTTGATTGTCAACCTTGTAAGGTGTATGATTTTTCTTTGAACTTTGTCCTTATTCAAGTACCAAACCACCTTTATTCTTAGAAGGTTTCTAAATTGCAATCAATTCATCAAGCATTGTAGTAATTTTTTTGAATTTGTCCTCATGAGCTCTTGCTTTCTATAGGTCTGATCTTAGGGTTACCACTTCTTGTTCAAGCTTTATGCATTCATTAGCCTTGATTTATATCTTAAAATTCAAACACTCCTCAATTCTATTTTTTTCTTCCACTTGCACTTTTAATTTGATGATGTCTTCATTTGCCTTCTTCAACTTTTCATTAACTTCTCACAGTATTTCTTTAAACTTCTTGATTTTCTCGTTGAGCTTTTTGATGCATTCATTTAATTCTCCTAGGATTTCCTTCAATTTTTTGTTCTCAATTTCAACTTTGTCAAGATCTTCAAGAGTAGCTTTAAGTTCATCTTTGTCAAACATACAGTCATCTTCTTCATATTCAATTAAACAAATTTATTTTGGAGGAGCAAGATATTTTTTATTAGCCATGTGTTCAAACTCCAAGATCTTCCTCAAGTTGTTAAAATTTTCAAAAGGAACTAGGATCTGATACCAATTTTTGAACACCTAGAATATTGAGAGGGGGGTGAATCAATATTCTATTAAACCATTTAGTCATAATCCAACCAATTCTCAAAATATATTTAACTGCAACAATGAATGAGTACATGAAAGAAACCACACAACATAACACATGAACACTAGGATTTTTACATGGAAAAATCAAAAGGGAAAAAAACATGGTGAGGATTAACTCACAATATATTATAATGAGTTATAAGATATTACATGATTCACTACCAAGACTCATTATCTTTAAATGACTCAACATTGAAAATAGAGACAAGACAAAAAATGGTTACACAGCCAAGGTGTGAACTCTCATAACCTAGTTTTTATTGCATTTAAATTATAATATGATAAGTTGAATTATTGAGGAAATTCAATATGTTGAATGAAAATTTTGAAGTTTATGAAAAGTTTGAAAGAAGTTGACCATTGTTGACTATCTGATCTTCTAAAACTATCTTATATTTTATCATGATTAAACGTTACTGATGAACTATGCAAGTGCAAGTGTGTGCAATTGCAAAATGACAAGTTGAAGGATGAGAACACAGTGGAAGTAGGATCATTTAGCTAGATTGAATGGTAAGATTGATGGAATCTAGGTGCACACACTACAAAATGGCATGATAACTGCATTTGAAATCCATATAGGAGAATTATATTAATCTGACTTAAAATGACTTGATGATTAAAAAGATGTACTTGATAAATGTAATACATGTGAAATTCTTATTTAATTGTCTATCTCGAGCTTGTGTTTTGAGAATTTTAAAGAAAAAAAAAGTGTGAGTTTACATGTAAATGAATTTATGTATTACACAAATACTTATTAAAAGGACAATAAAAAAAGCCATTGCATTTAAACATTTTTGTTTAAAATGAAAGCAAAAGTTCATTCTTATTTAATTGTTGAATATTTACATGAAAACATCTAATATACAAATACATACATATACATATATATATATATGTATATATAAACACATGGATATATGAATATACATACATACATACATACATACATACATACATACATACACACATACATATATATATATATCGAAGAACGCATACATGTGTGTGAATGCATATGGATATGAATATATATATATATATATATATATATATATAAGGTATATATATATTTCTTAACAATTAAATTTGAAATTGATATTATTAGTATTGAATTGATAGAATTTAAATAACATAATGAGAAAATCTCATGAGGTCATGGCTTGCCATCAAAATTAAGGCAAATATTAAAATTTTATGAATGGGGCAGCTAAACACTAATGCCCATCAAGATTCAAAACAACCCTTTTAGTGGAGGCATATGAAAAACAAGGAAGTTGCCATTTTTGAGAGATATATTTAATGCCAACAGGGAGAGAACAAGCTATTCGTCAAGCATTATGGAAAAATCCGAAGGAAAAATCCTCTCAATCAGAGGTATTTGATGTTTTCACAGTGAATTGTTTATATTTTCATTTAGAAATTTTCTATTTTGAATGCACAATCCAACTGATTATATTAGTGATTCTATAGAATTGTATTAAATTTGTTGATTTTCAAGTTATGCAAATATTTCGATTGAATTCGATACATGTTTAATGTTGTGAGCATGGCCATGTTGGCCTTTCTTTTCTCAGTTATGCGTTGTGCATGCTTCACCAAAGGATTGAAAGTCAATCATGCCTTACTCTATAATTTTGTGATGTCACCACCCCTTGTGCATATGTTGCATGTTCTTTTATTTAGCTCATCACATGGCTATTGGGTGAACTGATAAGCCTGTGATTAGAATGAATTAAAATTTTAAATCGATATCACCCTTTAAGGGTAGGCAACAAATATTTCATAGAGATTTTATGTTGTAATTTATTTTGTATGATTGAAATCCATTTGATGGCCACCCATATGGTGCGAGAACCATCAACCTTTTGATCTTGGATCGATGGGTATCATAGCTACATTGTGTTTCCCCATCGTTGTGAGTGATGGTGGGATTATATTGCCCATTATTGTAATATGATTTCTTTGATATCCTTGTAGTTGTGTTATCTTGTCTATGTCACAGTGGTAATATTGTATCATAGTTCCTAGTCCATAGAGGGTGATGGTGGAACATTAAATTTGTTCCATTAATGTGATTGCATATATAGTAATGTAAACTATCGTTCTCCATGAACACCACCAATATCATCCTTTGGGTGAATATATCAAAGCCAAAGGTCAGCATATGTGGCTGCATCCTCAACCACCATATTATAGAGCAATAGTCAAACGACTGTTGGTCATTTCATATAATGACAAAGGTATAATTTATTAAAAAAATGAACAAGGGTTCTTCAAATCCAAGCTTTGTTAAGATCAATCCCATGATTATGATCAAAATATTATTGTTGATAAATGGTTAGCATGTCATTCAAGTTCTTGCAATTACCTTTCAAGAATCAATAAAAAAATTATTTGGTTATTATCTTATATGTATTTTATATACAACTGTTCTCAGAATCATAGAGCTTGAAATAACAAAGCAATGGTAACTTGGAAATCTAACTATAAACTTTTGTAAACAACATTATTTGGATATAAACTATAATTGTTTAGCTATAAACAACATTGTTCTATTATAAACATTGAAGTTTTAGCTATAAACTACATCATTTTCTCACAAACTATAATTGATTAGCTGAAAACAACATTGTTTTGTTATAAAAATTGTAATTTTAGCTGTAAACAACATTGTTTTGTTGTAAACTGTAATTGTTTAGCTAAAAAAACAATGTTTTGTTATAAACATTGTATTCTTAGTTGGAAAGGACAATATTTTGTCATAAACTATAATTGTTTAGCTGAAAACAATATTGTTTTGTTATAAACATTGTATGTTTAGTTGTAAATGACATCAGTTTTTCATAAATTGTAATTATTTAGCTCTAAACAACATCGTTCTGTATAAATAATAGTTGTTTGGCTACAATAGCATAGTTACTATCATAGCTTGGTTTGACATAAATGCCATAATAGTATGTGGGAAAACTATTCAAACAAACTTGTTCTTAAAGATCCATTTACTTCTTGTAATATAACAACAATATATAAGTCTGAAACATTAGTTGAATGATAGCAATCGGATTTATTGGTTTTTATTTCAAAATGTATGCAATTTTTTTTAACTTAAGTAGGCACATATATGTGTATGCACATAGACCTTCATCTATGTACATACACATACTTGTGGCATTCCTTATTTTGTTACTTATTGAATTCATTCTTAAATGAATAATGATTTACATTGAATGTAATCATGTGTCATGTGTATGATATCATTGGATAATGTATTGATCAGTTCCATTTAATTTTTTTTTCTAATTATTTGTTTAATGAAGAACTAGTAGATTGAATTACTTTTCCATAGATATGTGTGTAAAGAATATTCTCTTAATTGAGTAGAATGAAAAACCCTAAGTAGGCTAGAGCACCTCAGAGTAGATGCTGCTAGAGGGTAGATAACTATTATGGAATAATTGTGTTGTAGAAAGTTACCTTCTAGGACGCGTGCCTAAATGGAGTTTAGAGATTATATGTTTTTTCTTTTACCAAAACCTATTTTTTGTTGTTGCAACATTATTCTTATTCTTGGCCAAGCAATTAGTTCATTATGTATGCATGGACTTTGTGATAACACTCTCTACCATTCCTAGCATAGATGTTACATTTTTCTAACTTGTAGATAGAGATGCATGTTAATATTTGGGTATGCACGAGATTCCACCTTGCAGATTATTCTCTTGCAAAAATTTCCATGTAGGGTCAAGTATTCTTCAAGTTGGAAGAATTATGGGGAAGCGTAAGCTTCGTGGTTGGGTAGTAAAGAACTTCAACCATGTTCTCATCTAGCAGTGGAGGTGAGCATCAAGAGGAAACCTTGGATGTTTTTAAGACTATATTGTTCTATGATGTAACCTTGATGTAAATTTATACATTGTATTGACTGTGTCCTTATGAGCCAAGTTAACTTGGATATTGTTAAAGCCAATAAAATTGAATATATATATATATATATATATATATATATATATCTTGACTCATTTTAATTATACATGTGTTGCCATGATTGACAATAGCTACTTAGTTATGTATTTTTAAAATTAAATATTCATTATATCATTGCAATAATATAATTAGGTAATAATTTAGAATGGGTTATTACATTTGGTATCAAAGCTTAGGGTTCAACTCTAGGCCTTTTGAGTCTGCCATAGCCTTGAATAGGGAATGGTTGACCCTTGACCAAATTTAGTTGTCCTAAGAATTGACTGTCATTGCAATTATATAATTAGGTAATCATTTAGAATGGGTTATTACAATTGGTATCAAAGCTTAGGGTTCAAATCTAGGCCTTTTGAGTCTACCATAACCTTGACTAGGGAATGGTTGACCCTTGACCAAATTTAGCTATCTTGAGAATTGACCAAACCTCGACTAAATGTAGGTATGGGAAGGTCTAAGGTAGGATGAAAGAAAGGGAAAACCATTAGGACCTGAAACAAGAAAGTCTAAATGGAAGAAAATGCTAAGATTGAGGTTCAACCTGAGATTCCTAACAACAAGACTCTAGCTCAAGCCCTCACATGAATTAGGCTGGAGAGAGGCATGAAGATTGAGGAGAAGTGAACACCCAAGATTAAGAAGCTTTTTGCAATCAAATATTTTACTCTAGGGTTTGGAACAAAGACACCCTTGCTAACTAAGCAGGAAAAGGAGAGCTTATGTGCTCAACCATCCTCTTTTGAAAAACTTCATGTAAATTTTGATGAGGACCCAAAGGAGTGTCCTCTCTTTGATAATGAGAAAACTACTTAATGTAACAAGAAGACTTTGTAAATAAGGGTCTATTGACCCAGATTTAATATAAATAAAACAAGATGATATTTTTGGTGTGTTCAAATGAAGAACTTCAAAATATGTTTATTGTGCATGAATGTGTATGTCTTCCATGAGTAAGGGATATATGCTTGTGTATGTAATGCGATGTAGAATAAGAATGTTTATTTATAGAACCTAGTGTTAAGATTGGGTAGATGTGAAATGTGATGTAGGTCACATGTGAATCAACATGGTGACCACCAGGCAAGAGATGAGTGGTAATGGGTCAGAAAATTGACCAAACAAGAGGTTGGAATAGATTCTAGAGCTTTTGAACAAACAAGAAGCTTGTATGAACCACATATAACATGAGGTTTGAGTTGCACATGAGAACTCGGTTAAAAAGAATGAAAAATTAAATCAAGGGAATAGTCGACCAAGAGAAGGCCCTCAAGGCTGAAATAAGGAAGAACTTGGAAAAGATCTTAAAAGAGTAGCCCTACCTAATCTTAGTGGTAAGGCTATTAGAGTAGGAGTAGAGATATGGATCATTTAGATGGAAAAATAATTTATACTTTGTAATCTATCCAACCACACTAAAGTAGAATGGGCTATGTATCAACTTTCAAGAGAAGTAGCTACTTGGTGGGACAACAAAAAGTCAGAAAGGAATCTTCAGCCTATTGAGATTACTATAGAACTCTTCCTCCAATATTTTAGGAAGATATGGTTATCGTAGCTCTTCTTCATCAAGAAGGTGACAAAATTTCAAAACCTAACTTAGGGGAGCATGACTATGAACCAATACATGGGAAAAGTTCACCAATCTACTAAAGTATGTTCCCTAGTATCACGGAGATGAATGGTTCCATATATGGAAGTTCATATTAGGACGTAGAACCCCTATTGGAGTAGAAGTGGAAATGCATGATCCTATTACCATGAATGAAGTCTTCCTAAAGGCCACCAAAAAGGAGCAGAAATTATAGCAGTTATCCAGTTACCACAATAATGAAAATTCTAAGTCACTGTTTGGGAACAAGAAATTTCATAAAGGAGACAAGAAGCATTAGATCCATAATCTCAAGAGGGGAAGTGAGTCATAGGAGAAAGGTGAATATGGTAATGGTGTAAAGAAAAAGAAGGAAAATAGAAAAAAAGGTAAAGATGGCCAAAAGAAGAAGGGATTCAAGGAGGACAAGCTAGGAGGTTGCAAAGGGCCTCACGATAGGTGCTATACTTGTGGAGGTGACCATTATGCCTCAAATTTTCCACATCAGTTGAAGTCATGAAGGAAAGGGAACTTTAAAAAGTCTTATAAGCATCAGATCCACACTACAATGGATAACAAGAAGCCAAAGCATCAAGCTTTGCCAATACAGGTGATGGGTAAGCTCTATGGCCAAACTATTTGTTGATCATCAAAGCTTACACCTCTTCGATAGTATTATGGGAAATTCAACAAGTGGGGGAACAATATGCGCCTCACTGAATACCTTTAAGATTTTTTATTGAAAGTCGACTCTGCTATGAGTTTGGGAAAAGAGTAGGAAGAAATGGAAACAAAAAAACATAAAAAGTAGTGATGTGCCAATGCTTTTACAACATTTCAAAATAAAAATTCCCTTTCTATGAATGACATGATAGACACAAAACACCACATACCTTCATTGTTGGGAAGAGAATGAACAAAAAAGGCTAGATACAAGCATAGTTGTAGTCATTCAATCCACTCGCAGGAAGTGCGTATTAAGATCCGACCAAACATAGAAGTAAAAAATCAATAGAAATAAATTTAAAAGCTACATAAACTCTTCCTCTTAATATAACATATCATAAAGAAACGATAATCCTACAAAGAAAATGGAGAATTCCAATGAAATAGTCCAGTTTCTATAGATTATAACTTAATCATGTACACAAACAACATGGAAATCCGATAATCAAACTATTTAGATTAAGCAAGACATGGTGTTATATTCTGGATGAAGATATAAAGAAAGAAATATTGACAAAGGCCATATCATGCATAGTTTCAAGTATTTCTTCCAAATAACTTGTACTTCAGATATTAAATGAAATTTAAAATAGAGATCGAATTCCAATTTGAAAATAGTTTGAGTATATAAAAGACATAACATGCCAGAGTGAAGCAGTGTTTTGTAAGCTTAAAAGAAAATATTTCTACTAACTATGAAAGCTAAGGAATTTTTTTTCCAAAAGGAAAACTTTAGGAACCCTTTATTCATGTTGTTACTTGCAATTGATAGCCACCAAGGAGAGAGAAACATTGACTTTGTTTAGAAGTAATGACTACTAGACATCCACACCTGATAGCTTGGCATCCGATCCTAGATCTTTTATTAGGTCCCTGCAATCCTGCTCATCAACTTTAAACTACCACATTAATATCATTTACGTATTTCAATAGGATAACCCCTCGTAATTGCTTGAATCCTAGAAGGACAGTCAAGCAAAGGTCTTGTCAACCAATCAAGTGGCTTTGGTGGCACCAACTCATGTCCCTTCACTAGAATAAAGAAAAATGTGAAAATAAAAAATTGACTAAGAAAAGTTTTTTCTTCACAATTCTATTGACTCACAAGGGGGCTTCACTTGTGAAGGCACAAACCTAGATCTCTGGTCATTCTTGGAGTTTGAGGAAGGTGAAGTGCAAAATTTCCCAGTCTACACTAGTTGGTCAGGTGAGACTAGAGAATACTTTAGATGCCTAATCTAACTCATAGACTTATTTGAAAGAAACAAATCCCCACCTTGCTGAAATAGCTTCAAGATGATAGTAAAGATAAGAAAGTTGAAGAAATTCACTCTCAACGTCATCCACTATGGGTGTCGTGCTTGGCTCTAGAAGTTTTGCTGAAGTCTGAACCTTATTCCTAACCTTTTTTGTAATCTGCTCAACTGATAATACATCTCCATTCACTAAAAGGAAAGGAGGTAACCCGAAAGTGTATAAGATCCAAAAATCCTTCTTGATTTTGTCGACCCTCTTGTTTAAAACCGCCTAGTTGTTCTTTGTTTTGGCCGCTACCTAATGAAAGTGGGTGAATTCGCTTGCTTTGCTAGAGGAAGCCCTCTGATTTGGAATACCTTTACTTCTCAGAGCCTCATCTGTCACCACATAGAGATTGGAAATAAAGCTATGAGACTTGGCCACTCGGGGAGCATAATCCAAGAGAATTTGGTCAGCCAACGAGCCAACCCTTTCATTTATTTCTCAAGCATCCCTCAAAAATTGTAAGGCTGGTTGTAGAATAGTGAGTGCAATAATGATGCACTCCCAATAGGTGGATACCAATCTTCTCTTTATAGGAAGGGTCGTAGAACTTTGTGCAACTACTAACTCTGCTTGTAGTTGAGCCTCTTTTCCCTTCACTCTCTCCTCCATTTGATCTCTTCTCTCAAGAGAATCTGCTAGTTTAGAAACTAAATTTTTGACCTCCTAATTATGAGCATGTAGAGTAGACTCGGCTTCCTATTTATCACTTCTTTAATTTTTGGCCCCCTCTCAGGCCTTTTGAAAATTGCTAGAGGCCTAAGATTGGACACCATCCAACTCCTTCTTTATACTCTTCTCAACACGTTGGTGCTCTACACTAGATTGGCACTCAATTGCAAGTTCACCTTTCAATTTGTCTATTTCAACATACAATTGAATTTGCTCATCTTGAAGTACTGCAAGAGATCCTATTGCTTCCTATTACTAGTCTTGCACCTGCATTATGCAGGTCATTTCATCATTTTAGGCCCCGAGTTTTGATTGTAGCCGATTCACTATTTCTTTTACATTTTCCAGCTCACTCTGGCACTTTATCAACTTTCGATCTAGCCCCTCATAATATGTATATACTACTTTCTAAGTGGTCTTGGCTAGATCTACCTTGTCGCATGGGTGAATTTCATTCAAATATAGACGCACTACCCTAATGTCATATTCCTCCATCTACATATGTCCTTCGGGTCAGGCTGTGAGTGGCTTCATGGTAGTGATCCATAGAGAATTCTTTTCTCCATTGAAATAGGTTTGAATCATTTTGGCAGCTGGCAGCTCAACATTCTTGATTCTTCTTTTATGCTTCCTCTCTTGTCGAGCTCACCTAGTCGGATCAAAATGTTTTTGCAGAGTCCATGGGGAATCAATTCTTTGTGCTCTTAGAGAAGCACTAGGAGGCAGACTAAAAAGAGTAACAAAAGGGGAGACTTCATATGTATGAGCATGTGGGGAGGTGAATAGAAGAGTAATCATCAAAAATGGTGGGATGCCAAATTGAGATTGGGCACCAGGAGTACTAGTTGGAGTAAAAAGAGAAACAAGTGGAATAGGTGATTTATGTCTGATTGCGAACAAGCCTTGGGTAATGGGTAACATGGATGATTCAAATTTCTCAATAGGGGCCCTAGATAGGGCGATCAAAGAGTCGATAGTAGCCGAAGTAGATGCTACTTGCTTGGCACATGGCGGCACATCAATTGGTATGTTTAAAATGGAAGAAGGATCATTCAGAACCAAAAGCTCAAGGTCCATAGGTGGAGGATTCTTTTCAACAAGTGGGGGCAAAGGATTGACCAAATATGCAAAAATGGGAAGAAGAGGGGGAGCAAGACTTACCTGAAACGCGACTATCTGAACATTCTAGAGAGTGGACTCTTCTTTTTCTAATGTTCGATAGTTGTATCGAGTATGCCCAAGTCTTGAACTCACCTTATCTTCATTCGACCTGAACTAGAGCATCTCAATCCCTTAGAAAATGATCCCATTGAAGCTTGAACCTCTTGTTTTGTAGATGTTTCTCTTCAGCACCATCGGGTACTCTTCCCCTTATTTTATACACTGGTGGAGGATGCAACTTGTGAATCCTTTTTATTAGAGCCCCTCCTTTTGTCAGAATCTTGTGGTCGGGAAGTATGGCATGGAAGTTGCTCCTCTATTATTTTATGGTTGGAATCTGGGTTACTGTTGTCAAAATCAACTTATTAGCAGTAAATGTCCTTGAACTATTCATCATATGGGTGGAACTCTCAAAGAAACTTATGTGTAACTCCCATCTCTTGTTAGAACCTCCAAAAGTTTTCCATATTTCTTTTCGACCACCCTTGCTGATTCATCTAATTTTTGAGGGTTTTACTTGTCATAAACTCCCTCTGATATTTTTCCTGTGGTGTATAGAAGCTCAACCACTTTCGCGTTTTGGTTGGTATGAGGGCTAGTTTGACATATATTTCTAGCTTCTCCTAAGTCAGAATTTTCTTGGACTCCACATATTCTTGTGTCTCATGTTTTAAGGGAAACATCTTTGTCAAATTGTAGTCCCATGTGTTGCATATAAGGACTAAGCTTAGGGCCACCAATAGATTGGTCAGCTCCCTTTGTGCTTTGCACTTCTCCAACACCACTTTTCTATTTGAAATGCAAAGAGGAAGCAGATATAACTTTATTTTGTTCCTTCCCTTGTCATAGGCATTGTTGGCAAGAGTTTCCTGATGGCATGCCTCCAACGTGAAAACCCAATCTATCACAAATTTGGGGAGTTGGAAATGTTCTCCAACAAAACCATGATATCTGATAAATGTAAAATATTCCCCAAAGAAATAATCTACCAAGGTTGATGAATTTTTATTCTATTTCTCAACCTCAAGGGACAAGTGGCTCATCGGATGCGGAAATAAATCTTGCAACATCGGTTTCAGAAAGTGATGCACAAACTAGTAATAATTACTTGTTTTTTTACAAGACATAGGTCCATACATAAACTGGCTGAATTAAGACCTCTTCATTGAACCTAGAGATAGGAAAATTTCTCTCCATAAACCCAAAGTTTAGATGCATAATTAATTGGAACAAGAAAGAAGAATACCTAAACTTAGACTCAACTTGATAATTCATTAGTTGCATCATCATGTTTGTAGCTATTAAATCAAAAAAATAAAAATATTTCCCCCCCCGTTCTAGCTTAAGTATCTGAGCCAATGCCATCTATAAGGATTGGACATCTTCATCATCACCTAGGCCAAAAAGCCAAGCCAACATTGAGAAAAGATCCCATGTTTTGTCTTGGTACTTTCTGAATGTCAGGGAAAAAATAAATCGGCCTCTAGTTAGCTTCTCCTCTATCTCATCATAATAGAAACCCTCTCTTTTGTTTGCCTCTTCCTAGTAGATCTCCATATCTTCTTCAATGAATGGCTAAGCATGTTGATTGGGAGGGATACACATCTCTCATATAGCTGGAGCAAAAATTGTGACCTTGATCCTATTGCATGTTATCGTTCCAATTTCTCCATTAAATCTTTTGGCACAAGCATCCACTAGATTTGGGCAGGGATGTATGGCAAGTAACATGAACTATGGAAGAACACAATTCTAGAGCTGAGAGGAAAAACCCTCAGAGGTACCATGATATTTCATTTTTTGAAATGATCCCTCTCTGAGATTTTTAGGGTTTTTTGCCAATTTTTGGTCAAAAACATCATTGGCAGCATCTCGCACTGGCTCTCTTTTAACACTTTTTTCCACCTGCACCCTCTTACAAAACTTGATCGGTGAATCGTCAAGCACTAGGGCATTGGAAAATGATCTTTACCAAAAGACATTGGTGAAAATAGGCTATTTTTATGTAGATTTTTCACTTCTACTAGCCATTGATGGTTCTGCCATGGTTGCTTCAAAAGTTCCAGAGAGTTTTCACTTAAACAACCACTTGCTTTTTTCTTTCCTTAGAAAAATCCCACTTTTTGGTGTAATTAGTTTCCTTAGAAATTACGTGTAGTTAAGGCTATGTCATTACCGCTGGTCCATTAAATGCTTCCAACAAGGTGATACGTGTGGGTGGGAGATCTGTATCCCTCAAGAATGCCAAAAACTCTGCAAGAGTGGAATTATTACATTCCCTTCACTACATCTTTTCACAAATAACCTCATTGTCTTGGGGAGAGTTCCCTTAGTTATATCAATCTTACTTAGTGATACAAAGTACCTTTAAAAATATATGCTCATTAATTTGTCAGATATTAGCGCGTTAATCCATTTCTTTTCACTTACGTGAGCTAGATGATGCTGATGATGACCAAGAATACATGTCATCAATCAACTTATGTGAGCATTTACTCCCAATACCCAAAAAATAATTTTGAGACCTTATGTCAGATTTTTGTATGATTTATTCTTCGTTCACCGGCTACTTTGATATTTTCCTGTTGTTTTCTGGGCAAAAATAGACCTTCTGCAATTTGGGTTCACCGACACCTCTTTTCTATAAATAACTATGCCACCTCAAGGCTATATTCATTTGAAAATTAAAACTTTTGAGTTTATCTAGCCTCTTCTCCATTTGCATATCATTTTTCGCTCTACTACTTTAGCCATGTCTGCGGACCTAGGTACTTCTATCCGTCTGCTTCCATGAAGGTCACAATATGCCTTCACTGGGGAGATTACAGCTAACAGAATCAAGCACCTGGTGAAGAGGTATGACTAGTTGGGGGTAATTTCCTTTCATTGGGTCATTGGCATGGACTTCATTGAAGATGAAAACCAGATGAGGAGCAATTGCAACGTTATGTCCCACTTCATGGCCTCCCTCTTGGACCTGAATATTGCCAAACCCAAGATAGTGGAGTTGTGTCACCGAATATTTGACGTGTCTCTATTGGAAGGGCTCAAAGAAATCGTGCAAGTTTCCATCCTTGGTGCCAACATTCCCAACACGATGGACCTTTGACGGTTCATTGATCATGGCATGGACATTCCCTAGCTACCCTTTCTGAGTGATTTCCGCACCATGGACTTGGAAAGCTACCATTCTCTGGCTATTCCTATAGCCAACTACTTCCTTTGGGAATATGGCATTGAGGATACTCGTAGGTTCAAATTTAAGAAGCATTTTGAGCTTTTGGCATACAACCATGGAGACTAAGGTTGAGGTCCCTGTGCCGTGTGTTGTGTGCTTTGTGTTCCCCGATTTCTTGCTTATGAAGAAGAAGAAGAAGAAGAAAATTATGGGCAACAAGCCCATGTAACTATGTCTGGAGGCTTATCCTTTTTTGATTTTTTGTAAAAAAAATTCCTCCATTTTGCACTTTTTGCACTTTTTGCACTTTTTGCTCAAAGACCCTTTATGGGTTTTGCTCGAGAGAGATTTTTTGTTAAAATTCAAGCCTTGGGCTACCATCATATTTGTAAATTTCGATGAAAATATAATATGTATAATGTAGTATTTCCTTGCTTCTTTCGTTTCTTCATTTTCTTTCTAGCTTATTCTAAAACTTAAAACTATATTTACAAAATTTTACATATGGTACATATCTGTGAATTTTTTATACAGAATGTCATACTTTAATGGAATAATTTCAGATAAATATTTTTTACCATTATCTCTAAAGAATTTACTTCCATATCCTCCAACTCATATGCATTCTTCTCCTTAAACATGCTAATTTGGAAGGGACCCTTCCACAACGCTTTAAATTTAGTGTGTTGCCCTAGTTTTGTAGTGCATTCAACATACTTCAGCACTAGGCTTGCTTCCTGGAAATCTGGGTTGGAAGTAATTTTTTCAAACCATCGCTTGACCATTTTTTGATGGCCAACCATGGCTCGAAAGGATTTTTCTTTGTCTTCCTATAGTTTGAGGAGTTCTTCTATCTATACTTCCATTCCGCCGCTTTCCTCTATTTCTAGGGCTTTTAGTAACTGTAGAGTGGGGAGTTCCATAGAAAAAGGTAAAAATACCTCCTTCCCATACACCAATTCATAGGGAGAAGTCTTTATGATTTTCTTCAATGTGATCCAATCTACCCACAAAGCAGCTCGTAGATGTTTGTGCCATTCTCTTTGTCATTCAAACCCAATGCATTTGATTAACCTAATTAAGTTTTTATTTGTCGAATCTACTAACCCATTCCCTTATGGATAATAGTTTGAAGAAGTCTTGAGGTAGATCTCATTGTTAATAGAAAAATATGACATCTTTGAACCTACAAAGGCTTGAGCATTGTCGGATATGACAGTCTTTGGTGAACCAAACCTAGTCACCAACTCCTTTAGAAATTTAACAATCTTGCCTTCTGTAGCACCTTTTAGGGAAATAGCCTCCATCCACCTTGTGAAGTAATCAGTCACTGTGAGGATCCACTTATGGCTAGCATTGGAGGTGGGGTTTATCATTTCAACAAAGTCTAATCCCCATTAAGCAAAAGGCTCTTCAATTATAATGGGCCTTAAAGGAAAAGCGGATTTTTTTCTCTTGCCAACAAAAAATTGGAACTGAGTACACTTTTGCACCAAATGGTGCACTTCAGAAAACATTCAGGGCCAATAGTATCCTTCTCGCATGACTTTTAGGGTGATAGTTTTGGCAGAAAAATGTCGACCCTCAGGACTGTTGTGGAATTCTAATAAAACACTTTCTACCTAGTGCTTATCTAATCATCAAAGCAATACTCTATCATAGTTTCTTTTAAATTAAATTCCCTTGACTAATACGTACCTAGTTCCTTGTAGTTGGTAGTATCTTTGTTTGTGGAATGGGAGGACCATTGGGTAGTGTCCTTTCTACATTTATAGTGTCTGATCTGCCACCCAGGATTTTTCAAACTCAAATTGATTTGAGTAGACTTGGTCGATCTCCTTATTAGCTTCAAAACCCGACTCTTGTGAAAGATATTCACAAAGGCCTCTTCCCCACACTAGTTTGGTCGATTTGATATCCAAATCATACTCTAGGATCTTGGTGATCCAATTAGCTCTTTTTTCAGTTATCTCCTTCAATAATATATTCTCTTCCACTCAAGTGAGCAACCAAAATGGGGTTCTTATTGGCCAACACCTGGTGTTGGAAATTGTTAAGTCTCTTGACAATGGAAAAAGTCTTCTTTTCTACAAAATTGTACATAGTTTCATACCCCTTAAGGGTTATTAAATGAAAATAAATTAGATGCTCCCCGTTTTCCTCGTCAACCCTTTCAGTGAGCACAAAAGCTATGCTATCCTGACCACTGTATACATATAGCAAGAAATATTTAGAAAATTCTGGATTGGCCAACATCAGAGCAACAAAAAATAGCCTTCTTTATTTGCTCAAAAGATACTTTTCCTTCGAGGGTCCATTTGAACATAAAGTTCTTCTTGAGCATCAACATGATGGGTCTTGTGATGCCTGCAAAGTTTGAAATGAACCGGCTGAAAAAATAATCTTTCCTAAGAAAGATTGTAGCCCTTTCTGATTTACTAGTAAGGGTAAATCCATTATAGATTTCACTCTTTTAGGATCTATTGCAATTCCCTCCTAGGATACTACAAAGCCAAGTAGCTTACCTTGAGGTACTCCAAAAACACATTTTTAGGGATTTAAAGAAATCCTGAACTTTTGGAACCTTTGGAAAACTTGTTCTAGATGACCAAAATGATCAACCTTCAACTTTGAAAAAACTATTAGGTCATCCAAATAAATTAGAATGATTGAATTGATCAATCTTGTGAAAGCAATGTCCATGGCCCACTAAAAATTTGCACCATCATTTGAGAGTCCAAAGGGCATCTTTGCATTGGTGAAAATTCCTCACTTGGTCGTCAACATCATTTTATGTTGGTAACCTTCCTTGACATATACTTGATTGTATCTTGAGAAACCATCAAGCAATGAGAACATCTTTGATCCAACTACCATTTGCAAGATCTACTTCATGGATGGAAAAGGGTAGTTATCTTTTGGTGAGGCCCTATTTAGGTCTTGGAAATCAACACAAAGTTAGATGCCACCATATTTCTTTTGAATCAGTACCAGATTAGATACCCAAGTTGAGTGTTTAATTGGGTAAATGATTTGAGACTCAATTAATTTAGTAAGCTCTTGGGCCATCAGTGCCTCAACCTTTGGATTAATAGGCCTCTAATTCTATCAGACTCATTTTGACCCTTCCACTAAATCAATGGTATGCTAGATTATACCGAGATCATATCCTCTAAGATCATCATAGGTCCATGCTATAACTCCATCGTACCTAGAACACAGACCCCTTAACCTTTCTTTATGTTCCCAGAGGACATTCCTTCTGACTTTTAGCTTTCATCCTTTTCTGATGTTCAACTCTTCATAATCCTTTTCGGCAGCTATAAACCTTTGCTTACCATTTTTCACATCTTCATAGTCAAAGAGATTCTCAGGGGAAATTAAACCCTAAGGGAGCTTATTTCCTATTAGTTGAATGAACTTCCCTTCAAAATGTTGGAATTCTTGTTTCAAATAGTTGGAAACTCCTTCCGAATTTTGGATAAAAGTGGCTATCTAGGTGTCATCCTCAAACACTTGGCAATTTTGATCGTTGTCAAGAATTGACAGTCAGACAACGATTTGAACATAACTTTGCTTTAAATAAGAATTTGGTTCAAACTGTGACCTAATAGAAGCCATCTAATCCACTATAATTTTTTGAGATTGGGGAATGACTTGCACATTGAAAGCTTCAAGTCCTTAAATTAAACACCATATTTGATGTCTGTAGGCCTTCATCCTTGTATTTTTAGCAGCTTCTTTCCCTCAGACTTGGATCACTATCAACTCAAAATCATTGAACACTTGCGACCTATTTGCACCCATCCACTTAGTGAGAAACAAACCACCGATCAATACTTTATATTTCGTATCATTATTAGAGCATGAAAACTAGAATTGATAAGCCTTGAGGGTCTCTAATCTTGTTGAAGACAACAATCAGATTCCTACTCTAGAATCAGCTTTGCATTTAGCACCGTCAATGTACAAATTCCATAGACGATTATCCATTAGATCATAATACTTTTCCCAATCCTTCATTAGTTTTGGATAGTCCAGGCTATCATCAAATATTACATACGTGCCTAGTCTCGTGGCATGGAAATTGCTAAACGGGTCAGAGTTAATGAACTAGTTGAGGAGAACTTATTCTTTGGGAGTCCTCTCAATTGTATCTTCTTCATCTTCTAGCATTTCCACACAATATCCCTCTTGTCTTGAAAAAGAGTTATGTGCCGCTTCAAAATAGAGGACTGCATTATCCGCTATATGTTAAGAGTGCAAAGCTTATGAGAGAATATTCATCTTCACCCCATGCTTGGTTCTTAATATCAAATGGGACCAGTCGAGTGCTAAATATCTGCCCAGCTTTGCAGTGAAATCTCTAGAAGGACACATCTCAAAGATCAGGGGAATATCTATTACAAATACCTCTTTTGAGACTGTCTAGATTGGGCATGAAAAGAGGGTCAATGATAGATGTTTTATCTAACCAACTATCAAAACCTTCTTTCCGTCCAACTACATGATTCCCTTTTTCAAAGGTTCATACTTGAGTATTAAGGCATCAACCACTTGCTTTGGAATGATTGTTGTATTGGCTCTCGATTCAATCATATTGTTGTGAAAAAATTTATCTCCCACAATTAATGTTCAAAAGAAAGGAGTGGGCTTCAATTTACTTACCTCTTTCTCTTTTTCTTTGCCTGCATCATTTGTATAAGCTACAACTTTCAGAATTTGAGGATCTGATGCGGGGCCTTTATCTTTACTCTGATCACACAATGGAGCTTCGTCCATCCACGGTCTTGGTTCTTCATTTTTTAATTCTTCTCAAAGAAATGTATTTTTCTCAAGGATGGATTTTACATCCCATAGAGACACATTGGTAGGTGCCTTTTTTAGCTGCTCCACCACATTGAGCATTCTAATCAGTGGGGCCTTTGGTATAAATGGCATAATCTCTCTCAACTTTAGAGGGAGACAATCTATCACAAATGGATTTGATATCTTATCTGGGAACTTGTCGGGTGATGGTGGAATCCATTGTTGTTGAGTTAGTTGAACAATCGGCTGAGAAAATTATCTTTCTTGTGACGGTGGTTGGCAAGGCTAAGAAAGAGGTAGAGCTTGTGGCATGTATTCTCCCATGAGCCTCCTCTTAAATCTGGTTTTGTAGTTTGACAGTACCTATGGAGTGCTCGTTTTCTGACCTTCATTTGCAAATATCGCATCTTATTCTTCCATCCAAGAAAAAAATACTTGATCGGGTGTGATGTCAACCTCTTGCTCTACGAACATCCCCTGTATTTTTGCTCTAAAGCAGGCATTCTCCATTTTGGAAGATTCATATCCTTCCGAATTTGGCAGCATGACCTTGTTCCTTTTCTCTGCTATCCTTTGTTGCATGTTCCCCTTTAGGAAATTTTGAGGCATATGGCTATCATTTCAAGGAAAGCACCATGCATTTTCATCATCTGCCAAGTTATTTTCACCTGGAATCAACTATTTTCTATGTCTATCTTTGATTGTCTATAATGACATGGTAATCAAAACTATCTAGTTGTTAGGGGCTACTTGTTGCCCTCCTTGACCTGAAGGTCCTTGGTATGTACTCTGTTGATTATATTGATAGAAGGGCCTCCCTACCTGGTAGGTTTGAGTGTCTTGCTTTGGAGGAGCCACTTGTTTCCACTTAAAGAGAACTAGCTCATTATTAAAATACCACATCAGGCTCTTCATATCATTAATTTCTACTGCTATAGAGGAAGAACCTGACGTGCTCGTTTGTGTGGTAGGGTATACATACATAGATTGGGCTGAAAAAAACTTGTCGCCTATGTCACAAAAGTGTTTAGAGTAGATTCTTCTCAGACTAGAATACTTGACATTTCTACAAAAATAGGCATTAGAGGTTGTGGTGGTAGCTTCCCAACATCTATCAAACTAATTTTTGTGTGTACCGCTACCTCGTAGGTATCGAGTAAGGTATCCCCTCCCATAGAAGTTATCAGGACCATGATATCTGAATTGATAGCCTTCATGTAGAACATGAATGCCATGGCAACTTGAGGTTGAGCATTTGCTGGGACCCTCTACCAATTTTTGTTAAACTTGGTGTTGAATTCTCTCATCGCCTCCTACGAGGATTTCTTGATGGTGATAAATTGATGGAATAATGAAGAACGATCTCCATTTTGTAATAAACATTCATATAGATTCTCTCTGAGGTCATTCCACGAGATGATGGAGCAATAAGTCAGAGATTTGTACCAGTCTTGAGCCTTCCCTTTGAAAGAGGAAGCCAACAATCTC
>CM021104.1:281715615-281876656 GCA_007115665.2 Sequoiadendron giganteum
CCCATAGACTATACACCAGGTATAGTGGAAGATAGAGGTCTAAGTCTCCGTGGTTGACAGTTTACCAGACTGATCAGCAATGGAAGGAAACAAAACTAACTAAGAACAAAACTATGAAACGATGAGATTGCTTAACTACTGACCACACAAAGCATGAAAGATAATTAAATCACATCCCACACATATCTAGATGCATGGTTATACCATTAACATACTACCAAGAATAAAATACAAAAAAATTAGTTATTCTTCCTATTGTCTTCGCTTGCCATTCATAAAAATTTCAAATCCTTCCAACCTCCCATACAGGTCAAGGCAACCCTTAAATAGGTTAACATACTACCAAGAATAAAATACAAAAAAATTAGTTATTCTTCCTATTGTCTTCGCTTGCCATTCATAAAAATTTCAAATCCTTCCAACCTCCCATACAGGTCAAGGCAACCCTTAAATAGGTTTCACAAAGTGATTACACCCTTCTTGGTCATCCTTTGTGGTTATAAGGTGGCAAAGTTGCAAAATGTTCCATTTTGCCACCTTTGCCAATTTCCTAGAAACTAACCAACATGAGTATTCAAAACTCCAAATCCCTTCCAATCCTGATAGCTCCTGACCAAGGTACTTTAGTAAGCCACTCACTCAAAAGCAATGGTCAACATGACCTTATAACATAAAAAACAAAAATTTCCTAGCCTAGTGTTTCCTAGGTGTTTTCTAGGTGTTTCTCCTAGGTGCTCCTGCACCATTCTCTCCCTCCCTGCCCAAACACTAAGGGGTAGAAGGAGAGATCAATGAAATGTCAATTCCAAGCATCTAGAACTGATCTTCTTGTACCCATGTAGCTTCTGATTCATGCTTATTCTTCCACTTAATAAGGTGCTCCATGTACACCTTGTGTCTTGTAGACTTTTGTACCCTTGACTCCAAGATCCTTTCAGCTTGTTGCTTGTCTGGACTAGGTAAGGGTACATGGCTGATGTCCTTGAAGATCTCCTTACTATTCTAATCCATATCAGTGAATGATCCTTTGTACTTGATCAAGTGAGCTATATTAAAGACTGGTGAGATTCCTAAGTCGGTAGGTAGCTCAACCTTGTATGCATTTTTACCATACTTGGCCAATATCTTGCATGGTCCTACTCTCTTCATATGTAGCTTGGTTGATACTCCCTTCTGCAACCTGGATTTGTTGAGGTGAACCATGACATATTCTCCCACTGCAAATTGCACATCCTTCCTTGACAAATCTACCTTCTCCTTCAACTTTTGTGTAGCTTCGGTGACTGTCTTGTTCACCTGCTCCTGAATCTCTTTCATGGTCTAACTGAAGTCTTCTGCATGTCCACTTCTATGTTCCATAGCTCCAAGATCTTTGAGATCACATATGCCTCTTGGGTGCATCCCATACACAACCTCAAAAGGACTCTTCCCTGTGGTCTGGTTGACACTATCATTATAGGCATACTCAGCTTGTGAGATGACCATATCCCATGTCTGGCCATATTCCTTGGTTAGGCACCTAAGAATATTACCCAACACCATGTTAACCACCTCTGTTTGACCATCGGTTTGAGGATTGTAAGCTGATCCAAATGACAGGTTGGTACCTAATCTGCTCCATAGAGTCTTCCAAAAATGACTCATGAATTTTACATCCCAGTCTAAAACAATGCTCAAAGGTAAGCCATGGATCCTAACAATCTCCTTGAAGAAAATATGAGCTATGTAGCTAGCATCATGAGTGGTTTTGCAAGGAATAAAATGACTCATTTTACTAAATCTATCCACTACTACATACACACTGTCAAAACCAGTCCTGGTCTTAGAAGGTTTACCACAAAATCCATGCTCACACACTCCCATGGTCTATTAGGAATGGGTAGGGGTTGATATAAACCAACATTTCTAGCTCCTCCCTTAGCTTTCATACACACAACACATTGTTCCACATACTTTTTGACATCTCTTGCCAACTTAGGCCAGTAATAAAACATTTGTACTAATTCTAAGGTCTTGTTGATGCCAAAGTGTCCACTAAGACTTCCATTATGCTTTTCTTGAATGAGATTTTCCCTCATTGACCCTCTTGGAACACATAACTGATTCCCTTTAAACAATAATCCACTTTGCAATGTATACTCAACATATTGACTATGAAAATGATTCTCAAAGCCAGAACATACCTTATAGGCCTCTAAGAAATATTCATCCTCTCCATAGAGATCTTTAAAGCTTTCAATCCCTATGCTCTTCACTTGTATCTCTTGTACTGTCAACAACCTCCTTCTCAATGCATCTGCTACTTTATTCATTTGTCCCTTCTTGTGCTTGATAGTGAAGGTAAAAGCTTGGATGTACTCCATCCACTTCAAGTGTTTATTGCTCAACTTCTATTGAGTATTCATATAACTAAGTGCTTGATTGTCAGTAAAGACTACAAATTCCTTGGGTAGAAGGTAATGCCTGCACTTCCTAAGTGAGTGAACCAAAGCATAAAGTTCTAAGTCATAGGTTGAATATTTCTTCTTTGCTTCATTGAGCTTTTCACTAAAGAAGGCTATGGGCCTGCCCTCTTGACTTAGCACTCCTCCTACTACAACTCCACTTGCATCACACTCAATAGTGAAAAATTTGTCAAAACTAGGTAATAAGAGAATAGGTTGAGTTGCCACTTCTTTTTTTAGTTTCTCAAACCCTCTCTCAGCTGCTTGAGTCCATGTAAACTTGGTTTTCAAACCACCCTTGATTTTCTCTAGAACTGGTGCACATATACCACTAAAGTTCCTTATGAATTTTGTATAGAATTTAGCCAATCCATGGAAACTTCTTACCTCAGTCCTTGTTGTTGGTGTAGGCCAGTTTAGGATAGCTTCCACCTTGCTTGGATCCATCTTCAATGATCCTTGAGACACTACAAATCCCAAATAGACAAGCTCTTGTTTAAAGAACTCACACTTCTCTAGGTTGATAGCCAACTTTTCCTCTTGCAATCTTCTAAGTACCAACTCCACACGTTTGAGATGCTCCTCTGCTGCCCTGCTAAAGATGAGGATGTCATCAAGGTATACAACCACAAATATCCCTGTGAAGTCTTATGAATGTGCTAGGTGCATTGGAAAGGCCAAATGGCATAACTCTCCACTCATATAATCCATCTGTTTTCTTGAAGGCTATCTTCCACTCATCTCCATCCTTGATTTTGATCTAATGCTATCCACTCTTGAGATCCAACTTGGTGTAGTATTGAGCTCCTCCAAGACAATCCATTAGATCTTCAAATCTAGGAATAGGGAACCTATACCTAATTGTGATCCTATTTATTGCTCTAGAATCATTACATAACCTCCATTTTCCTCCCTTCTTGGTTGCCAGGACTACTGGTACTGCACATGGGCTGATGCTCTTTTGAATCAATTTTTGATCTAACAACTCTTGCACTTGTCTGGCCACTTCCAAATTTTGATCTAGTGTAAGCTTATATGCTGCTTTGTTAGGCAATGATGCTCTAGGTATGAAGTTAATTTGATGACTAATAGCTCTTTTAGGAGGTAAAGTTGCAGGTGTACCATCACTTACTATGTCTTTATACTTTTCAAGCAAATTCTGGACTGCTTCGGGTATGACTAGTTTTTCAGTCTTATCTTCCTCTTTGGACTACAACAAGACTACATATCCTTCTCCTCCCTCATGTAGGGTGTTAAGGAACTCTTTCCCACTACTTAAGAAGATAATTGGTGTCTTTGACTGTCCTTCATCCTCTTCTGACAGTGACTGCAACTTGAAAGTCTTTCCATCCTTCTTGAAGGAGATGCTATTTTTTTTCCCATCATACATGGCACATTTTTCATATTGCCATGGTCTTCCCAATAGTAGATGGCATGCATCCATGGGTAAAACATCACAAACTAACTTGTCTTTGTACCCTCCAATGGAAAACTCCACCGTTACTTGCTCATTAACTAGAACACTTTGCCCTTTGTTGAGCCATGTTACCTTGTAGGGGTTAGTGTGGGGTACTTTCTTCAATTTCAGTTTCATTACTGCCTCTTCTGAGATGATATTGTCTATTGAACCTGAATCTACAATGACCTTGCATACTTTACCAAGTATCTTGCACTTTACTCTAAATAGAGCTCTTCTCTGTTTTGGTTCTTCCTTGACCGGTTGTCTTATCAACACTCTTCTAAACATAAAATTCTCTCCCATCTTAGACTCAATGTGACTGACCTCAGGTGACTTAGGACTCATGGTGTCCTCTTGTGCATAAGTCGTTCTCTTCTCATCGCTTGATGAAGATGCTTTCTCCAAGCACCTATAAGCTGGATGTCCAACTTGAGCACAATGCTAGCATTTCATGTTTGCAAATTATGAATTGCTCCTACCTGCTCCTCTTCCTCTATTGGATCCTCCTTAAGAACCTCTACCTCTATTATACCATCCTCTAGAAGGTGTTTCATTGCCATGATCTGTGGATTTAAATTCTCCTTGGTTTCTTTGGTCATTGCCTCTACCTTGGTAGCCACCTCGCTATCCTCTTTGATCTCTTTGATCTCTTTGATCCTTGCCTTTTCCTCTACCTTTAGAAGCCTGATCTTGCTTCCTCTTGCTTCTCTCCTCAATCTTGATAGCTAATTGATAGCATTGGTGTACTGTCTTAGGACTTAGAAGAGTCATCTCTTCTTGGATGTTCCACTTCAAACCGTTCAGGTACCTAGCTACTTTAAGACTTTCATCTTCTGAGACATTGGACCTCATACATAATTTTTGAAACTCCTCAGTGTAGGTGTTCACATCCTAGTCTCTTTGCCTCAAGCTTTGCCTCTTCTTGTGTAACTGAATCTCATAGTCATCTAGTATATAGGCTTCTCTCACTTTGGCCACCATACCCTTCCAAGTTAAAATAGGCCTCTTACCTTCCTTTTCTCTCTCTATTTGGATGAATTTCCACCATGTCAAGGTAGATCCTCTCAATCTAGACTTGGCCACCTTTACCTTCTATGCTTCAGTGACTCCATCACATTCGAAATGGTTCTCCATGCCTTCTATCCACTCTATGACTAGGTCAGCTTCCAACTTTCCACTAAATAGTGGTATACCTTCAGGTGCCTTCCCACTAAAATCTTTCAGTGCCTTCAAGAAAGGATCCTCTTGTAGAACAGGGTTAGGTTCAAGGGTCTTGTCTTCCTCTGTAACCTCTTCAATCTTTGGTTCCCTTCCCTCCAATCTATCACTGACCTCTTCAACCTTGATTTGCATATTGTTCAATGCTTGCTCCAGTTGAGCCAATCTTTCTCTCAACCTTCTATTATCCTCTTCCTGATCTTCAACTTTCTTTTCCAATTCAATGTTGGTCACCATGGTTGTGGAACCACTGGATTCTAAGTCTGACATACAAATTTCACTCCCAAATCTTTAACTTGCTCTGATACCAATCTAATAGGGTAGGGTTGGTTGGAACACTCACTATTCCATGCTTTGGGTCTCACCTTGGTGATTCCCTATGGTTTCACTCTCCACCACCTTAACCTATAGGCCCTAATGATTACTAGGCACCCTTGGTTCTCCTAGCCAACCCTACTATCATCACCATTTTCCTAACCAAGTCAATCTTGGTGCTCTCTCTGCCATTCTTTTCCCTAGCCCTTAATCTTCCCTAAAGGCTAAATACTTCTATCCCTTCAATTTCTCTTTGCATGGGTGTAGAAAGGTTTCTATAGGCTTCCAACATTCCTCCTAGGGTTCTTGTAGGTTCACCAAACTGCATTCTTCCTTCGCTTTCACCAAACCCTCATCTAGGGTTTTGGTTCCTTAGTTTTAGGCCTTCAAAATAGGTCTTTTTCCCGAGAGAATGAGGTAGCTCTCCTAAATTCTCCAAAATAATTCTAATATTTTCTTGGAATGCATGACACCCTTTCCCACACCTTAAAGAATTTTGGAACATGGAGCCTCCACTGTCCATACTTTGTCCTGACCCTTACTTTAGCAAATTTAGGCTTGTTTAAGCCATTTTCTGACCACCCGATGGAATGTCATTTTGTTTTCCCATCAAATGGACTGTTGGGACCTCCTCCTTGGTACCAAGCCTTTGCAAGGCTTCCTTCCACCTTTCTACCATAGGATTTAGCTAGGAGAGGTCACCCCTGCAAGTTAGGTGCTTGTTTTGCACTATCCTTCCTAGCTGGGAATTGCCAAGCTTGCCTAGGAAGAGACTTTCCTCATGATCACTCGACCCCTAAAGACTCTTAGACCTAATCTATGTACAGGCATGGAGCTTAGCCTCAATCCCCATAGACTATACACCAGGTATAGTGGAAGATAGAGGTCTAAGTCTTCGTGGTTGACAGTTTACCAGACTGATCAGCAATGGAAAGGAAACAAAACTAACTAAGAACAAAACTATGAAATGATGAGATTGCTTAACTACTGACCACACAAAGCTTGAAAGACAATTACATCACATCCCACATGTATCTAGATGCCTGATTATACCATTAACATACTACCAAGAACAAAATATAGAAAAATCAGTGATTCTTCCTACTGTCTTCACTTGCCATTCATGAAAATTTCAAATTACAAAACCTTCCAATCCTTCCAACCCTTAAATAGGTTTCCCAAAGTGGTTACACCCTTCTTGGTCGTACTTTGTGGTTATAAGGTGGAAAAAGTGCAAAATGTTCCATTTTGCCACCTTTGCCAATTTCCTAGAAACTAACCAACATCAGTATTCAAAACTCCAAATCCCTTGCACTCCTGATAGCTCCTGACCAAGGTACTTTAGTAAGCCACTCACTCAAAATAAATGGTCAACATGACCTTATAACATCAAAAACAAAAATTGCCTAGCCTAGTGTTTCCTAGGTGTTTTCTAGGTGTTTCTCCTAGGTGCTCCTACACCACCTACATTATACACAAAAATATTATGTAGTTCGATTGACTGGACTTATTAAAGATGAAGATATGAATAGTTGATGAAAATTATAGCTTATCATGATAGACTCCTAAAGGATTGACCTAGGGTGTATCTCAGGGGCGCATCAATGATGGCCTTGCCTACGTTGAAGTGTAGGTTACTTTTTTTTGGATTTTTGATGTTCGACCTTTTTAGGGATGTTGATGATTTTTGGATGTTTTGGATTTTGACTTTACAATTTTTGAATGTTTTTCGATTTTAGCTATACAAGATTTTGTAAATGTTTTTTGATTTTTTTTTTGCATGATCTTGATGAGTGTATGGATATTTGATGATGATATCAGTGATCTATTTGGGATTTTGTTGAAAGCCAAGGTAGGATTGATTGATCGGATTGATGGATTGATGATGATAACATTTTTGATGATACACAACAATGCAAGGATAGTGTTAAGCAACATGAGGATTTGGAAGGATATCTTGAGATGATGATGGATTGATTGGATAAGATTGATCAAGATTTTGAAGTTTGGTTTGGAACAAAGTTTTTTGGAATGAGTTGATGCAATATTGAAGTGCAAGGTAGATTAAACTGATATGGATTGTTTGGATTGATGTTTGATAAAAGATAAAGCTTGATAAGGAACATCTTCTTGTCAAAAAGTGCCATGGGCTAGTGATTTGGATTTTGATGAGATTTTATGATTTTTTTTTAAATTTTCAATAATATTTTGAGGTAAATGATTCATAAATCATGATGTCGATGCCACATTATGAGGTATAATACATACATCAAGAGTTATTTGAAAACAAGAGTGCACTAACCTACCCCCACTGTCTAACAATTCTTCATAATGCAATGGATAACCAAGATAGGTAATTTATATACAAAAAGTTCAATAGAGTTTTAGCATGCTAGATATGGTCTATAGGACTTCATGAGATAGAATTTTAAATTTTCTCTTAAGAGTTTTCCATGAGTAGATTTGATGTATACACCGAATCTTTGTCAAGATCAAGATATAGTGGAATATCTAGATGAAAGATGGATGTGGATAGATGAAGGGAACATTAGATTTATCATGACAAGGATGAGATTTCTATTTTCTTGATTTTTTTATTTCTTTTGAAGATTTTAGCCTCATGTTAAACCACCTGATGGTACTGATGTAGAGGCCACTATCATAACATTCCATGAATATCCTACTTGAATAATTTGCTTTACTAAGATAGGAGCACCTAAATGCAACATTGAAGAATTCTAATTTTGCTTGTGGATATTAGAATTAACCTTGTCTATGTGTGCACATGGTGATATGGTACGTTTAGAATCCTTATGATGAAGGGTAGATACCAACATAGAGTCAATGCAAGAATTAGATATCATGAATGGTGTGGACTGTGACATGTATGAAGGAATATGAGATGTATTGGTTGATAGTTTGGAACCTTTGGCTCTCCAAAATTAGGAAGATGAGCGATGATGGGTGGGAATGGAGGTTTTCATGGAATTAGGACCAACCACTGGATATACTTTGTTCCTTGCTTGAGAAACCTTCTTTTGTATTTGAGGACTCTTTTGATGGATATATTTCCCTTTTTTATTTTGTCCCATAGTTTCTTTGACTAATGGAGTTTTGGAGGGATGATTTTTTTTATTTTTCTTTGGTATACATTTGTATGTTCTTTGTAATTTTTTATTTTTTGTTTCATTATCTTTGATGATCTTCACCTTTCTTTGATAGGAATTATTTTTATGTTGGTCCCAATTTATGTATGAGATAATGGGTGAATTCTAACTCATCATACAACTAGTTGTGGCATTGACAATATTTTCATCGTAAGGATCCTTTGTGCCCCATATGTTGATTCTTGTTATAGACAAGATTTCCCCTGATCTTGTGAAGGTATTATCAATACCTAATCCTTTTCCCTAATAATGCATCCTCTAATCCATAGCCACTAAATAGGACTTGTCATGAACACATGATATTGCTATCGGTTCTTGTTGTTCAGGAATATGAACTATTTTCTCTAACTCTAACTATTTCAAAATATGTTGATGATGAACAATCACTGTAAGAATCATGAATCTCAATTACTACTTGCTCTTGTTTAGGAATATCAAGAGGGATATTCTTGTTTTGGTTGAAGAATGTTTGTAACATGATAGATTTTCTGCAAACTAGAATAACAAAGTTAAATCTTAATCTAAACAATAATCTAAAATCTAACAACAAAGAATGGGGAAATAAAATAAAAAAATAAAACCAAAATTATCTCATCGAATATGCGTTCACCCTTTCAAATTATCTTGATTGCTCTTCTCCATTTTTCCTTTTTAGTATTCTTGCCCTCAGATTTACGTGTTTGAATGCAAGTATAGTTTTGTCGAGTGTCTAAGCAAAATATCAAAGATGAATCTCTTCTCAAAAATGAATGATTTCGAGAGCTAGAATAATGATAATGACAGGTCATTTTATAGATTTTGGGTTTTTGAACGATCGGCTCAGATTGAAAGAGAGATCGATAGATGAGATTGATGAATGCCATGCGATGTGAGTTCTATCTCAGATAGAACATGAGTTAGAACACAAGTTCAAGATCTTAATCTCCAAAAATAGAAGAAATAGACTTTGTATGCAAAATCCAAAGTTAGAACTCAAAGAATAATGCATTCGAATGCAAACATGAGTTAATTAATTAAATAAAGATATTTATTTAATAGGCATATCATGCATATGAGTTGGAATTAGTTAACTGAGTATTTGTGATAGAGAGTCTTCTCGTAGAGATAACCAGATGTTAAATCTGAAGATAACTGGAGAACTAAAAATAGATCTCGAGTCAGAAGGTGAGTGAATGACTTAGATAACTGAATGATAGAGGAATGTGACATAAATAATTAAATATGAATTAAATGTTAATTTAATTCAACATTCGAAAGTGAGGGATTTTATTAAATAAATAAAGATCATTTATTTAATTTGACTGTTCGAAAAGCATAATATAAATAATTAAATAATAAATATTTAATTATAGATAAAGGGGTTAAATGAATAATTAAATAAAGATATTTAATTATATTTGGAAAAGTATGATAAAGGGGTAATTAAATAATAAATTATTTAACTGATAGATAAAGGGGGAAGAATTAATTAGTTAGGGACATAATTAAACAAATATGATTTATTTAATTAATCAAGTTGAATAAAGATTATTTATGAATTAATGAATTAATTTAAAAGGGGTGTTTAATTAATAGAGGAAATATGTGTTAGAAAGGTTAATTAAATAATAAACATTATTTAATCATGATCATGGATAATAGAAAATTATGTTGAAAATGGTGTTCGCAGGCCTAGACCAATTTTTGGTATCTACAGTTTTCCCCTCTTTGATACAATGTTGTTTCAACGTTGTGTTAAAGAAAATATGCCTTGATCATGCCCAAACATGAAACAAGTTAAGGTATGCCCCCTTAGGAAAATTGACAAATTTTTGAAAGTTTCAAAATAATCAGGAAATATTCCCGATAAGTCATTTGGATAGTCAAAAATGCTATGGAGTTGACGGAATTGAATTTGGAGATGATATAGATGAGTACGGGTCATTTGAATGTGAAAGGCTAAGCGGCCAATAGAGAAGGGATGAAGAAATGCCATTTTTAACCCACCTATAAATAGGAATTAGGGCTAAATCCAATTCATTTTCACCCAAAGGAGAGAAGAAAAGAGGAAGTTTTTGCTCTGACTGTCTGATGAAATGGCACCTATTCCATATGCTACGCATCACGGTTATCGGATCTGGATGTTCAGGAGGCCAACCGACGCAAGACCACCGGTATGTATCCAAAAATGAACTCTTGAAAGTTAATTTTGCACGTAGTTTTAGGCATTTGAAAAGTAATTAAACAAATGCGGTGCATCGTAAACGACGCATATGCCATTGTATTCGCCGCATCTGACTGCGAAACGACGTATTTGCTAAAACATGTCGAGGCTAGGTTAGTCAGTTTAGGGAATGATCGTATATGAATTAGAATGCACTACATGTGTAGTTATGCAATGCATTTTCATTAGGAATAGACGCATGTGTTGTTGTAAACCGCATATGTTGTAGAGAAACAGGCTAGGTAAAGTGCACCGCATTTACAAAAATGCACCACATATGGCTTAGTAAACCACATGTGCAGTAGGTTGAAAGGGGTTGTGAAAAATGTGCAATGCATATGTAATATGCACCGCATGTGAGGTTCGATACAACGCATTTTAAAAAATGCACCGCATCTATTAAAGTGAGCCACATTTGACTGGTATAAATTTTTGAAAAAAAAATCTAAGAAAAACTTGAAAATTGTTGACATCTTGGTTTAAATGCATGTCGTTTTAGATCCTATATATACGTGGGAGTCACGACCAGATACATTCAATCTAAGAGATATTTTGACGAGTACAGAGATTCGACTACTATGGAAGCTAGGTCTACATCATTGTTTGTCGATGCCTACCATTTGGGTGAATAGGGGGATGTTGACAACACTTTGCGAGCGATGGCATTTAGAGACATCATCATTTCATTTACCGATTGGGGAGGCCACTGTCACATTGGAGGATGTGTACATGATTTTGAGACTGACTATTAGAGGTGAGTAGGTTATGTATCATACCCAACAATGATTGACTGAGTTGGCATGGTTTTATTAGGTGGATGGCATCAGTAGGCTTGGGATTGAGCACTATGAGATTAGATGGCTAGTGTTAGCAGAAATATATGAGAGGATTGATTGTATCCTATGTACCTTGATTGGGGGTATAGTGCTGCCAGATAGATGGGGTCATGTTTTTCCAGTGGGATGGGGTGCTATGTTGTTCGGTATGTTAGAGAGTGAGATGAGGTATGCATGGGGTCCATATCTACTCGGGATGTTATACTTTCATCTTCATGACATTGCCTATAGAGATGCACAATCATTGAGCTATGGGACTACACTGCTGATGGTATGGGGTTAGGAGAGGATAGCTATCTTTTGTCCTCCAGTTACTATAGGGAGAGAGGAGAGACACCCATATGTGTTTTGATATACAGGATAGATTACACAGACACACGTGGGAGACACAGGGTATTAGCGACACACCTTGGATATTCTTGATCAGTTCACATGGATACCTTACATGGATTGTGAGGAGTGGGTGGATGACGATATTCATTTGCCATTCTATAGAGAGACATAGTACCTTATTGGGAGGACTATTTCCAGTGTTCACATCATTGAGCGACACCTTCTAGACAGAGTTTTGAGACAGTTCAACGAGGTTCAAGATGAGCCTCGGGGTAGAGTAGAGTTTGCTCGTTCATCCAAAGAGGTTTTGTATTGGGGAACTATGATTCTTGTAGCTACTACAGAGGAAAAGATACATGCACTACAACTACTACATTGGGGATGGAGAGATGGATCAGTAGACCCAGGTATGATAGCAACGTATGATGCATGGTGGGTAGAGCATTGACCTATTCCATACACTGATCCAAATCAGCTGGCACCTATAGAGAGACGAGGCACAGGGCCTAGAGGATGGTGGAGAGGTGGAGGTGCCAGAGTGGGGAGAGTAGGTGGGAGAGATGGTGATGGTAGAGGTGGTAGACGAGGTCGGAGAGGACAAAGAGGGGGTTGGGTAAGTGGACTATCACCTATCCCTGAGGCAGTAGTTCAGGATGTACCGATGTTGGACATTGGAGGGGGAGTGGAAGTATAGGCTGGGGGTGAGCATGTTGTAGCAGAGGTATTGGTTGAGGAGCATGCAGATGTAGATGTTGGAGTAGAGGATATTGTAGAGGATGTGGATGCAAAGATGGCTTTAGACCCTCTGGGTGTGTTGGTAGGATATGGAGAGGATGATGTGGAGGATGACGATGAGGAGGATGCACAGATGGAGGAGCAGGAGAGACAACTCAAAGATCGGATCGTGGAGGGGAGATGTGAGGAGGATGCACCTAGAGATAGCAATAGGGAGGCTTTGGAGGAGAGACTCAGACTCATGATGACAAAGTTTGATGCGATGAGACTAGAGAGAGATAGTTCCTATATAGAGAGGGACAGTGCATATTCTGAGAGGGACAGTGCATATGCTGAGGGGGATAGTGCATATGCCGAGAGGAACTATGCTCATTTAGAGAGGGATAGTGCATTTATGGAGATAGACCAGGTGATAGCTCAGAGGCATGAGATAGAGCAGTAGTTTATAGAGGTTAGATGCCTTTGCAGTAGGTTCTCATCTGATGGTATGGTACGAGAGTTGGTCAGATCGATGGAGAGAGCCACTTATTACAAGGATCTGTATGAGGCCGTAGTGCCAGCAGAGAGACAAGCTCCTACCTTTTCAAAGGTGCACAGTCAGAGTAGGGGTCATACTAGGAGTCAAAGGACATAGGGTACTGAGGGGGTGGTAGGACCATCAAGGACAGGTCCATACAAGAGGCCTTCCACCTCACAGAGAGCACCTTCGAGTCTTTTCCCACCACCATCACCACATGATAGCAGGGATAGCGGGACATGATGACAGGGAGTTATTTATGTAGACATTTGTATTTTGATTAGAGAGCCTGTGAGCTCATGTTTTATTTATGGTTACATTAAGAAATTGTATTGTGACACACTATTTTTGAGCGATATATATATATGATTTTGGCAGCTTCTACATGATATGTAGTTCTATGTTGTGGATGATGCTTTATTTCTAGATGATTATGTTTCCTAAATGATGTATGTACACATGTTATGAAAGAATGTTTCTATATGTTTATGAGTTAAGCATTTAATAAATGATGTGGGTGTCTTAATTTACTTATGATAATGGATGTAATGTTCTACTGATGCTCATTTATATGTGATGGTGATATGTACATGCAATTTTGACATTATGTATGTTATGATGATGCAATGCCTATTATGTAATGACTTTGAATGTATGTAATGAATATGAATGGTACTATCTATATGTTGAAATTCAATGCAACTATATGAAATTTTTATTGAATGTATGTGAATGCAAATGATCTAATGTTTTTATTGTGTCACAGGACTTTATCTTAATGTCAAAGAAGAGAAATGTTAGGATGAAAATGAATTCAGAATGTTAGTAAGAAATAATTAAGGTTGATTGATTGAGAAAATGATATAATGATGGTTGATTGATTGAGAAAAAGATATAATCTTTGATATTGTGCCAAATACACTATACTTGCTTGTTATCATCATTGGGCGGGACATGACATAGATGGATAGTACACACTGTGATATGAGATAGGCCATAGTGTACAAAGTTATCCACCTGTGAAAAACAGATAGTCGTAGACAAGGAGTGTCTTAACTCAGACCAAGGACAAGATGCCCCAGTCATTTTGTCGAGACAAACCATAGACAATAGACAAATAAAAGATGGGTCATGAGACGTCATTGCTCCTCTAAATCCTTGATAGGACATCCTTGAGGAAACTAGTAACATGACTCAAAAACCAATGTTAAAAAGATAGTTGACAAACAACAACCAAAGAAAAAGAGTCCTGAGACATCGTTGCTTCTCTAAATCCTTAAAGGGACATCCTTGAGAAAGCTAGTAATAGGATCTTGCACAAATCAATAAAAAGACAAGACAAAATAACATATAAAGTCATAAAGCTAAATAAATGTATTCGCCAAAACTTGATCTTGTGGGATTGTTTGATGTTTGATGTTTGACATAGCGTAATGTGAGAGAATGACATATCGCATAAGATGTTGAGTCTAGTTTTGACTTGGTGACTTCTATATAAGGCATGACAAAGCCTGTTTTCAGAAAGACACATGTTGTATAAGACGTTGGAGTCTGATGATGTTGAAGTGACAAGCCACATGAGACTATGACAATTTGATGACATCTATTGACAAGAAAGACATATCTTGTGTAAGACTTAGATTGATCACTTTGACAATGTGTTTGATGTTGACTTGATGACTTTGAGATGTTTTGCCTTGTTAATGCATACTTTCTTTGATTCCTTGACTAATAAACTATGTGTTTATAGATAGTGTTTGACATGAGATGATACCCTAAACTATGATATGCAACTTGTGTGATAGTGATTGTGAATGAACCCTATTGGACTAACCTAGTGTGGTCTTGGGAGCTCATCAATTGATTAGCCTTGCCTATGTTCTACATGCAGAGACCTCATAGTTCGACACAACTAATGACTTTGAATATACAAAGCGTCATGATTTTAATGTGTGTGATACATGACAAACCTAGACTAACAGACCTAATGCCTCGAGGGCACATCGATTGATGGCATTGCCTACGTCTTAGTTGCAGAGGCAACGTAGTTCGAGTATGTCTATGTCTGACTTAACATGACTGACTTGACATGATTGACTTGACTCTTTTTTTGGGATTTTCTAACATTGTTTTGGTTTTTTTGGATTTTTGATGTTTTCTAAGGTTTTTGGGATTTTGTAGGACATTTTCGATGGTTTGACATTATGTACAAGGTGTTAGGGCATAGAACAAGGATTTTCCCCCAGTCGAGAATGAGATTTGGAAGATGGAGTGGGTAATATGATGGAATGGACGTTAGATGTCAACCATTCCAATTAATGGATAAGATAATCGTTTATTATGAGTGATGGTGAAAAAGTCCGATTAGAATGATGGTAGACGGAAGAGCGAGCTTGACTACACATGGCGCCTATTCCCTAGATTTTCACCATGGTACTTATCCATAGCACCATCGAAGCGGTTTTCACTAGTGGAAGGATTTATTTCTCTTTACGTTTTTGTTTTTCTCAATTTTTTTGGTGTTACAAAGACACCTGTTTGCCAGGTTTTCATCAAGGTAACCATTTTTTTGTTTTTTTTTGTTTTTTTTGTATTTTTCCATATTAAGACATGGATTCTCAGAGACCTAAGAATAGAACCTCTTTATATGCAGACTATTGATAGGGAAAAAAAGTGGCTCCCCTTCAGGAGTAGAGAGTTGGTATGCTCCTGATCCAAAGGCTTCTGTGACAATGTACGACCTCAACCAGTTAGGCTCAAAATTTCCTGGCCTTTCTCATTCAGCTTGGTTCTTAGGATTCTCCATTAATACCAGGTCACCAATGTCAAAGTGTCTATTGAGAACCTTCCTATTGTAGCTATGATGAAGACGATTCTGATATGCTTGCAAATGATCTAATGCTTTATGTCTTCATTCATCCAACAATTCTAGCTCTTGTAACCTAGAGACATGATATTCTTCATCATCAATATGACCCTTCAAGGATACCTATAGAGAAGGTATTTCAACCTCAATAGGTAAGATAGCTTCGGACCCGAATACGAGGGAATATGGAGTGGCGGTGGTGGGAGTACCGATGCTTGTGTGATAAGCCCATAAGGTAGGATTAAGTTGTAGGTGCCAGTCACGACCAGCATCATTGACAATCTTCTTAAGAATTCTAACAATTATCTTATTACATGCCTCAGCTTGGCCATTACCTTGTGGGTAATATGGGGTGGAGAAATGGTGTTTGATGTTAAATTCTTCACATAAATGGCATAGTTTTTGGTTCTTGAATGGGCAGTCATTGTCTGTGATTATGTATTGGGGTACACCATACCAACAAATGATATAGTTTAGGATAAACTTAGAAATTTGTGTGTCAGTGATGTAGGTCATGGAAATAGCTTCGATCCATTTGGTGAAGTATTTAGTGGCGGTGATGATGAATTTATTGCCATTGGATGATGAAGGGTGTATCTTACCTATGAGGTCAAGTCCCCATTGGGTGAAGGGCCATGGTGAAGTAATTGGATGAAGCTCCTATGCTGGCGCTCTTATCAAGTCTCCATGTATTTGACATTATCTACATTTCTTTAAAAAGACGTATGAGTCTTTCTCCATCGTAGGCCAATAATAACCTAGTCTCATAATCTTAAGGGCTAGAGTAGGACCACTCAAATGAGATCTGCATATACCCTCATGCACCAGTCGCAAAGTTGTTTGTGCTTCTTTAGCATCTAGACATCTCATTAGGGCATTATCTAAGGTACGTCTATACAGGGTTTCTCCGATGATGGTTTACTGAGCTGACTTTCGGATGAAGGTTCGACATTGGTTATTGGACAAGTCTTGAGGTAAGGTTTGGTTAGTGAGATAGTCAAATATGTCTTTATACCAAGGAGACATAGGACCAACAATGGAACACACTATTGCAGTTTTGGGGACATCATAAGTGGGGACCAAAAGCTGTTCAACCAGAAACTTGAACTTAGGCACATTACTTGGAATATCCAACAAGGAACCCACGGTTGCCATAGCATTTGCAGCTCTATTTTGGATACGTGGTATTTTATGAAAAGTTATATCATTGAAATACTATTTGAAACTATTAGCCATTCACTTGTAAGGTGCAAGCTTTTCATCCTTAGTCTCGTAATCATCATTTACTTGTTGGATTACCAGTTGAGAGTCGCCAAAGACATGTAGGCTCTTAATTTTCCATTGAGCTACCATTTTTAAACCTGTCACTAAGGCTTTGTATTGTGCTATATTGTTGATACAAGGGAAAGCAATCCTGAATGATTTGGGAATGGTATCACCTTGAGGTGTGACAAATAAGACACCAACTCTTGAACCATGATTTGTATTTGACCCATCAAAGTATAGTTTCCATTCGGTTTTAATGTCAATGTTGAAGAGAAATTCATCCGGAAAGTTTGGCACTAATGGATGGTCCGCCTTTATATGTGCATCAACTAACTGATCTGCAATCACCTATCCTTTTATAGCCTTCCTCTTGACATATTGAATGTCATACTCACTAAGTATCATAACCCATTTAGCCAATCGGCCTGTTGCAATTGTCTTACTTAGGAGGTATTTAAGTGGATCAATCTTTGCAATTAACATTTTTTGTCGATTGAGCATATAGTGCCGAAGTTTTTGGGTAGCAAAAACTACCGCAAGATAGGAATGTTCTATGTTGCTGTAATTCAATTCATAGCCCACTAAGGTATGACTGATATAATAGATTGCTCTCTCATGACCTTGATTATCGTGTTGTGCGAGAAGAGCCCCTAATGCCGTCTGAGTTGCTGAGATGTAAAGTATGAATGGTTTTCCCTTTATAGGTGGCATTAATATTTTTGGAATAAGCAAATAGTCCTTGATTTTCTGGAAGGCCTCTTCATATTTAGGTGTCCACACAAATGGTACTCCTTTCTTGAGTAGATGTTGAAATGGGTGTATTTTATCTACCAGTTGTACTATGAAACACCTAATGGATTGTAATCTCCCCTGTAGGGTTCTGAGTTGACCAATGCTGACTGGAGGAGGCATTTCTATGATTGCTCTTAGCTTCTCTAGATCTACTTCAATGCCTCTTCAAGAGATGATATACCCTAATAGTTTCCTTGATTTCACCCCAAAGACACACTTCTTCGGATTTAGCCTGACATTGTAATTTTCTAGCCTTTGGAATATCTTGTCTAAAACCTTCAAATGATCTTCCCTTTTTTTTGACTTGGCTATAACTTCATCTACATAATCTTCCATGAATGTATGTACAAAGTCATGAAAAATCATAGTCATTACCCATTGGTAGGTGGCTCCTGCATTCTTAAGGCCAAATGACATAACATTCCAATAGTATGCACCCCATGGACACGTGAAAGTTGTCTTATGTTGGTATTTAGGTGCTATCTTAATCTGGTTGTATCCAGAGAAACCATCCATAAGGGATAGCATCTCATATCCTGCTGTAAGATCTACTTTCATGTCGATATTCAGCAAAGGGAAGTCATCCTTAGGACATGCCTTATTGATGTGTCTAAATTTAGTGCAAATGCGAATGCCCCTAGTTGGTTTAGTCACTGGTACAAGATTTGATATCCAATCTACATAGTCTATTGTCCTTATGAATCCTACATCCAAGAGTTTCTTAAGTTCTGCTTTCACCAGTAGAGCGATTTGCGGATGCATTTTCGTTAGCTTATGTTTGACTGGCTTAATACCTAGTTGTAATGGTAAATGATGCAATATTAGGTCTGGATCCAGCCCAGGCATGTCAGCATACGACCATGCAAAGTTTATCTATCTCTTTTTGAAGAAGTCCTTAAACTCATGTTGTTCTATCTCTATTAAAGAAGCTGCAAAATATACTATCTGAGCATTCTCTTATGTACCTATGTTGACTGCAACAACCTCTTCTACTAGCATCAGTGACTTTTCTTGTTCAATGAGGAGAATATTTAAACCTCTATCCTTGGGTGCTTCTGAGAGGTTTTCACCCTTGGATACATCCTTTATTTTGACTTTTTCATCGTCCAAAGACACCTTGCAATTTTCACCTAGGGACTCATCATTTTTATTTTCATTGTCTTTTTTCTTTTCATTCTCATTTTTGCGACTAGAGGTGTAAATAGACTCCCCAAAATATGCTTTATCATCTAAGTCTATGGTAAAAACTGCCTTATGATCCCCTCTTGGTATGCCTTATCTAAGTCCCATGAACTCAATAATTGCTTCCTCATTCTCGAATGTATCTATGATAGGTGTACCTTGTTGATCCTAGTCGATAAGTTCATGATATATAAGGGCCATGTCATCATCAGAGTTCTTAAAGGTAGCGGCTGACAAGGTGAGTATAGAATGATTGACATGGTCGTAGAATTTTTGGACCAACTCCTTGTTCTTCCTCCTAGGGGTACGTATACTCTGATGTGGGACCATAGTGAGGGCCAATTTGTCAGAAGATGGTTTGTCAGGTGCCCAAGATGCATGATCAAGGGTTTCCCAATAATAGTTCTCTTGCCATTCTACTTTTGACAAGTGTTTCTTAGGACAAGGACTAGATTTTTTTGCTACAGGTTTCACATTGAGGTCCAATTCTCCAAATAGGGCATTGATATTCATGGTACTAGTAGATGAAAGGGATTCCCATTCACCATCACTAGAGTAAGGGGATTCATAATAAACTAGAGGTTGTCATAAACTAGGGGAAGTGGTTCATGAGATATCTCGATGTCTGTGCAAGCACTCACTTCCTCTTGAAAAGATGACAAAGTACTAGGATACCCAATTCTAAGTAGTTGACACCCTAGCCCTACGTATTTTGGTCATGGGTAGAAAGTGATCGATTATGTCCTTCCATTTTGATATAGCCCTAACCCACTATGCCCGTCATAGCCTTCATTTTGCATTATCTTAAATCCTTTTCCATACTGGTCCTTAGCTATTTGAATAGATGGGGAGGGGTATTCATGTTCTTCTTGATATAACTAGGAATCACCTTGATCCACAATTTATTCACTTAATTCTCCCCATTTGGTCAATGTCATTGTAGGGGGAACATGAAACCTGACCACTGACTATCTTCTATCTAGCATGGGTAGGCCATATGCCTTAGGTGGAATCAATTGACTGATGCAGTATGATGCCTTTATATTATATTCACCACAACCCTTGAGTTGGATCTCGAGTTTAGGAGTGGATGATGGTGGTTTGAATGAAATGGACTTAGTGAGACGTGATGGGTCAACGTATTGGGATAATGTGGATGATGAGGCTTCTTGTTTAATAGGTACTTGTCATTGTGGAAGGTCCCTTAGGCTTGTACAATATTGGAAAGGATCTGGATCACCATCAATAGTGATCTCTATACCATTATATTGGAACTTAAGACATTGGTGGTATGTTGAAGGGACAACTCTCATTGTGTGTATCCAAGGTCTACCTAACAACAAGTTGTGTGGGAGGGTGAGATCCAAGACTTGGAAGCTGGTGTGCATGATCGTGGGGCTAATTCTGATAGGGAGTGTGACAACTCCTTTGGATGACCTTTCCTCATCATCATAAGCCTTGATGAATATACTCTTAGAAGTGTCTACACAGTCTTCTAAGAATCCTAATGCCTTAACCAATTTTAGGGTACACAGGTTCAAACCTATGCCTCCGTCTACCAAGAATTGTCTGGCTCTGGTTTGATGGACTATGACTTGAAGATGTAATGGGTCATAGTGATCAGACTTTCCGATGGAGTAGTCTTGTTGGGAAAATGTGGCATGATTTGAGTTGGTCAAATATCCTACCATTTCTTTGAAGTGATTGACATCCAAGTCTATGGGAACAGTAGTGTTCTGTAATGCTTTGTCAAGTATGGCTCAATGTTCTGGTGACAAAGTCAATAGTTCCAAGATAGATATTTGTGCAAGGGTTTTATTCAATTGATCGATGAGATTGTATCTATACTTGGGCCTCTGTGTAGGTGGTTCGGAAGAAGGACCTGGAATAACTATTTTAGTCCTGCGTGTGTTCACATTTGGGTGCTTCTTAATGATGACAGTATCAACATGTTCATTTGTAGCTCAGAGGATATATATGGTCTTTCCTTTCTCATATTCATATTTGGAGTTGGTGTAATTGGTAGAGGGATTGTTCTTGGTTCCTGAACCGAAGGCATTTTCTTTTGTGTGGTCATGTAATGGGTCTGTGAAGACCTTATGATCACTGTTTTTAGTATTTTTCTACCTGTTTACCTCTATGCATCCATTTTCAACAAATTCTTGAATGATATTCTTTAATTGGGGACATTGTTGGAGGTTGTGCCCTTTTGTTCGATGATAGTCACAAAAAGCGTTATCGTCCCACCATGAATGTTTGAACTGTCTAGGATCATACTCTCCTTGTTCTAAAGGTTTGATGAGATTATGTTTGACCAATTCTTTGAAGACTACCTCGATTGGTTGCCCTAAAGGTGTAAATTCTCACATAGGAAATCTCCTTTGGGGTCTTTGTTGTGAGTTCTACACATAGTTAGCTGTTTGATCTGGACTGTTCATCATGTCTTCATGTTTTTTGTATCGTCTAAGTGTGATAACTGGTCCAGTATGCATGTGTTTAGCATCAACAATGCCATCATTCGTGACCTTCTTGTTCCTAGACTAGAACTTGTTTCTATCATTCAGCACATTTGGATGTTGGACAATTGGGCTCTTGCCTGGTACTTTTATTTCGCCTTTGTCAATAAGGCCCTTTTCAAGGATGATCCCCTTTTGTACCAAGTCAATAAATGAAGTGCAACAGTGTACATGCAAGTCACCTCTCAGTTTCACGTTGATTTTTTCGAGGAAGATAGTGACCTTTTGTTTTTTAGGTATTTCAATGGGACAACGGCAAGCTAGACTTCTCCATCTCTAGAAGAAAGTGATGAACATCTCACCATCTTCTTGTGTTGTGTGGCACAAGGTTGCTATGGTTACTTCATTGTCTATGTTAAAGGAAAAATGTTCAACAAAATTCTCAGCCAATTCACCCCAGGATCGTATGCCATATGGGAATTTAGAAAACCATTCCAACACTATCCCTATGAGGGTTTGTGGAAATAGGCGCATCAAGTACGTGCGGTCATATGATATGTCCATGCAGGCCATTGAGAATTCTTGCCCTCAGATTTATGTGTTTGAATGCAAGTATAGTTTTGTCAAGTGTTTAAGCAAAATATCGAAGATGAATATCTTCTCAAAAATGAATGATTTTGGGAGCTGGAATAATGATAATGATAGGTCATTTTATAGATTTTGGGTTTTTGAACGATCAACTCATATTGAAAGAGAGATCGACAGATGAGATTGATGAATTCCATGCGATGTGAGTTCTATCTCAGATAGAACATGAGTTAGAACATGAGTTAGAACATGAGTTAGAAAATGAGTTCAGGAAAGACTGAAGATACAGACTAAGTTAGAATGTGAGTTCGGGATCTTAATCTCCAAAAATAGAAGAAATAGACTTCATATGCAAAATCCAAAGTTAGAACTTGAAGAATAATGCATTTGAATGCAAACAAGAGTTAATTAATTAAATAAATATATTTAATTAATAGACATACCATGCATATGAGTTGGAATTAGTTAACTGACTATTTGTGACAGAGAGTCTTCTCGCAGAGATAACCAGATGTTAAATCTAGAGATAACTGGAGAACTAAAAATAGATCTCAAGTCAGAAGGTGAGTGAATGACTTAGATAACTGAATGATAGAGGAATGTGACATAAATATTTAAATATGAATTAAATATTAATTTAATTCAACATTCGAAAGTGAGAGATTTAATTAAACAAATAAAGATCATTTATTTAATTTGACTATTGGAAAAGGATAATATAAATAATTAAATAATAAATATTTAATTATAGATAAAGGGGTTAAATGAATAATTAAATACTGATATTTAATTATATTTGGAAAATTATGATAAAGGGGTAATTAAATAATAAATTATTTAATTGATAGATAAAGGGGGAAGAATTAATTAGTTAGGGACATAATTAAACAAATATGATTTATTTAATTAATCAAGTTGAATAAAGATTATTTATGAATTAATGAATTAATTAGAAAGAGGTATTTAATTATTAGAGGAAATATGTGTTAGAAAGGGTAATTAAATAATAAACATTATTTAATCATGACCATGGATAATAGAAAATTATGTTGAAAGTGGTGTTCGCAAGCCTAGACCAATTTTCAGTATCTACAATGTCTATATTCCCATCAGAAGGAAACATATAAAGGGTGATATATGGGACATCTCTAGAGTTTAAAATTGTTTGGAAGATGTCCCTTAGCTCTTGGTGAAACTCTAGGGATAGGGGTTCTTGATCCCGACTCAATTCAGAGTAACTTTTGTTATCCTGAAGAGCCTCCTCTTGACATGATCCTTGGGTGGATGATATATCATCAATGAAATACTCTTCACAAAATTTTGTGGGTATGGGTGCAATAAGGGATATTTCTACCTCATTTGAAATTTTTTTAACATGCCCAATCATTGAGCCATATGTAGGAGAGATATCAGAATTTGATACCCACTTGATGTAATTATGATATAAAATCGTGCTAAACATTGTTGATGGGTTTGGACTTCGTTTTAAAATAGTATCTTGATGTGTATATTATTCCCCATGTTTTGATGAATAAATATGTCCCACCATGGTATCATAGGTATTGTTTATAGTTTTTGAGGTTGATGCCTTTCTTGAATCTTTTGATTTTGTATGGTTAGGCATAGGGTTTGTGTAAATTTTTAGAGTTTCATTCCCAAAGTTTTGATTGACATGAATGTCTCCTTATTCAATAAGATCTTCTATTAGATGTTTGAGTTTAGAAAAAAATTGTGTGTTACAACCTTTGTATCGATGAAATTCACAAAAATGATCTTTATAGCTACAAAATCTGGGAATGTGATAAGATTAGACTATATCGACCTCTTCAACACATCTTCCATAGGTTCCCCTAACGAAGTGAATTGTCATTTTGGAGAACTATTTGTTCTTTGTTGTCCATGTTGAGTTTTATAGTTTGGATGTTTTCTTGTGTTGGAGAAATTAATACAACCTTTGCATCAATAACACCATCACTAGTAAAATTCTTGTTCCAAGTCCAAAAGCAGGATTTTTCATTAGAACTAGTGGATGGGTGGTTGTGTCTATATAATTGTGTGTTTCAACATGAGTTTAGGGCTCTATCAATGTTGAGAGCCCTAGGGACAAGATCATCATAAGTGGTGATACATTTCATCTTCGAGTGGAAGGATGGATCTAGATCAATATTTGCTATGATAATGCCCACTTGTTGTTCATCAGGAAGTGGCCACTTGCTTTTACTAGCTATTTGCATCCATCATTGCAAGAAATTGGCGAAGGATTCTCCTTTGTTCTACTTGAGTGTGTATAACTCTTCTAAGATCATATCCATGTCAATATTGAAGGAGAAGTGATCTATGAATCTATCGATGATTTCTTGGAAGGTTTTGATGCTTGGAGGTAATTGTGAAAACCAATTCATGGTAGGACCTGTTAAACTTCATGGGAAGAGGCGCATTAAGTAGGAATCATTATAGGCTACCTCCATACACATGACATTGAATTATTTAACATGGTGCATAAGAATTGGACTCTCCATTTGTATTTGGTAAATTTGGGGATTTCAAATCTGGGAGGGAATGGGCGATGTTTTTTGTCTTGCCCATTTGAAGATCCTATATTTCTTGTGTTAGATCCTTAAATTGAGGTGCTAGATCATCTGGCAGGTTTGGTGGAGGAACATGTGGTGGGATGACAGATGAGTTGTATATGGTATTTTTATATGATAAGGTTTTATATGGGGTGTATGGTGGTCTGAGATTCTATGAGGGTGATTGTGGTGGAGGTGTATATGTTCGCAATGTGTTAAGGTTGATGAAGTTTTCTTGAGCGTTATAGTATAGACCCTATTGTTGTTGTTGGGCATATTGCTGAGAAAGCAATACTTTTTGTTGGTTTTTTTGTTGTTGTGTGGCTTAGGTGGCTTGTTGGTCTTGTTATTGTTGTTGTTGTTTTTTCACTACTAAGGTGGCTTTCTATTATTATTGTCCTGCTAAGGTTGCTTCTTCTTGTTGTTGATGTTGGATGGCTTGTTGATAAGCCTATTTTTGTTGTGCTACTAGGGCTACTTGATGAGCTTGTTGTTGTTGTTGTGCTACTAAGGTTGCTTGTTGGGCTCGATGTTTTTTTTGTGTTGTTAAGGCTACTTCTTGCTGTTGATGGTATTGTTGTGCTACTAAGGTTGTTTTTTTTTGTTACTATTGTTGGACTGTTTGTTGGTAAGCATATTGTGCTTGTTGTAAAGCTAAGTCATGTGCTTGCAATGTAGGACCAATCCGTGGTTGGGACATATGTGATAGGTTTTGGGTGTTGATGTTTTGTGCGGGTTGCAGATTGTTGATAAGAGTTTGGGGGTTTCCTTGGTTTATCATTCCTTTTAATATGGTGGATTGAGTTGAATGAATGTAGGTTTGAGGTCCTAATCAATTTTACATGGTAAAGGGGACCATGGGAAATGATGAGAATGATGCCATAAAATTTTGTGATGGTAATGACATACTAGGACCTGAAGTCCATTGATTGAAAAGGTTCCCTTGTCCTATGTCTTGAGTATTTCCTTGTTGTATTTGAAGTGGGATTAATGTATTACCTTGGTTGATGAGATTCGTAACCAAGGTGTTGTATTGATTTGGGTTGGTGATGAATGGGTTTGATGTGGATGGTGGATTGACTTGGGTAGCTTGGGTAACTACTTGTTTTGATGTTTCAATGGGGTTGTTGGAACCACTTATCAAGGGTTGACTTTGTGTGAGAGTGTTAAATTTCCCTTTTTATCCTATTTGAGGCACTTGGTTCACATTACCTTGTGTAACATTAGGCATACTTGGGGTATTTGTGGTGATGGATGATGGTTTCACTTGAAATTTCAAAATTGTTGTGGCATCATGGAATGTAAGTGGTTTTCCAAAGGTTGGTGGTTAATAGAATGGTCATTTTGTGAATACCCAAAGTTGTGTTTGTTCCTAGACATGAAGTGAGACCAAGTTTGGTTGCTACCCAAGTTGGAAGACTAGATGTTAAGTGTTGACTTGGCACAAGGGATGGAGTTGGTTGAATCATAGATGAATTCAAGCCTTATGTCAATTATTATGCAACAAAAGATGGGGAAATTGGAGCCATGTTTCATAAGGCTTGATGTTCCATGATTTCTTCCCTAGTAAGTCCAAATGGATTTTTTGTGACATCTTCTATCTCATATGGTCCTGATGGAGATGAGGGTTGTTACGATGGGGTAGCATGAATTATTAGATCAAATTCTTGAGGATTTGGATCACTGATGGTGAATGTGACTTTGGTTTAATCCATGATTCTCTTGTGTTGTGATCTTGTCTTTACCATTAAATTTGAGTCACCTATGGGAGAATTATGTTGAGATTTATAATGTTTGAACTCTCTAGTTGACTCAAATATAGGTAAAATGGATGCTCTAAGTATTTTGGGAGAAATGATGATAATGGGGAATGAAAACATGGGTGATGTGGGAAGTGATCTTGCAAACATCTTGGGACAACACTTTTGATTTGAATTTGATGTCTTGATGTTAGGATAAAGGATGATTATGAACTTGGAAATATTTAGGGTAGACTTGTGACCTTCAAGATAAACTAGTTCAAAGATGATATCTAACTTAACCAAATACATGGAAAAGGATTCATTTCACATACATAATAGCCAAGATAGGGTTCAGAGTTGATTGATGTTTAAGTCAAAATGTGTTGGTATTTTCAAAAATATTGCAAAGTTTGGTGAGATGAAGGATGAAATTTGATGGAGGGGTGAGTGAAATGTTTGAACCAATGTTGACTTAGAATGAACCTTTCTTTTCCAAGACCAAGGTAGTGAGAATGATGCTAGACCTCTAAAGTTTTCAAATCCCAAAGACTAATGTTGGCCTAAATGAGAGGATAAACATGGATATGTAAACCTGTTTGGTTCCTCTTAGATCAAGCATAATAGTTTCTTAACAAGAGGCTATGATTTTGATAAAGTATTAAGGCTAACTTCCTACCAAACTTTGAATCATGATACCTACATCTCTAATGGTGACTTTTAGATCTTCCCCTATGGATTTTGATTGTGTGATAGATCATTTAGAGGGATTCAAGACCATGTAAAGGACCAATGTTCTAGATAGGTGGATCTAAAGTGAACCTTTGTTTGACAAGATCAATATTGTGAGAAACATGTTATACCTCTAAAACATTCAACTCCTAAAGACTTAATGATCATGTGAGAAATTGAAAATGTTGAAAAGGACCAAGATTTTGACAGTAATAGAAGGAATACAAGTTTGCATTTTTCCTTGAGTCTTGTTTGTAGAAGGTGTATACCAACCTAGTCCTAGTTTTGTGAAGTGCCAAAAGGTGTTTCTTAAGAGCTTTGGGACTAAGGTGCCTAATTTTGAAATGACAACTTGTAAACCTTACTTCATTGATCCTAACTTTGTGTGAGATCATTTTAGAAAAAAAATAAAGTTTATGAAAGAAAGGAAGATATTTATTTTCATGCAAGTGGTGGTAATATGGCCCCCCCAACCTCAATATCAACTTGTTACTCTTCTTCATCCAAGATTTTTGTTGCATTTCTCCATTGGGTAGGTGTTTATTTTGTTTCAAAAGTGAAGCTTCTCAAACTACTAATAAGATCAGTTTGTTCTCTTTTAATGAGTTCAAAGTTAAGTTGAATGGCAACACCTTCAAGATCAAGTTGTTCAACGAGAGCAATCTGTCTCCAAATAGCCATGTGGGGTTCAATTGTGTGAATTTTATCTTCCTTAAGTGAATTGATTTTACCATAAATACTTGTCGTTGATTATATTTTCAAACTAGATGTTTATGTCAGAAACATCATAAATTTCACAATTCACATTTCATTAAAATCATGAGGTTGAAGCCATAATTGCCTATGTTGTCTTTAGGAAATATGGATTGAGATTAAGTCAAGATATTTATAAATATTTAAGAATAAATCATTCAGAAAAGTAGTAATATCAAGGCTATTTCAAGAGGTATCCATATTTAAGCCAAAGTTTTTGAAATATTTAGGAAGATAGTGAATTTTTGTTTGTGTAATGTTTTTGAACCAAGCAATGTATTAAACTAACTCACAATCATTTACAATCCTAGGTTCGAAATGGCTATACTTGTTGAGTCCCTACTTTAATTTCTCCAAACACTAATACATTGTGAATAGTTAGAGATTTAGTGACACTAGCTCCCCACCACGACACACACTTCTTGGGACCACCAAATCCTAAAGATCCTAAGATTCTAAGGATTTTTTTGTTTCAAAAATGAATAGTAAAAATGTGGGCCAGCTTCAGAACCACCGTTCTTGCAACAACAAGTATTAAGTATTTTGGATTGTAAACAATGGTTTGTAATAAGGGCTTCTCATTTAGGGGATACTATGATAAAATCCCTCAAGAGTTCTCCCAATAGTTACAATAAGGGATATTTGCATCATAAACATACTAGGGGAGAGATATCATGTACCACATCCCATTGATCACAATTTTTATTGAAACCACACATTTATATAGTGGTTCAGAAGAGCTTTCATTTAGTTCATTACCGTTTGGGTTGTTCCCTCCTTTTGAAGTGAGGAGGCAAGCCCATAAAGATGAAAAATAGCAAGGAGGTACGTTTGTAGCTCAATCATCCTAGTTTGCGTCAAACAAGGAGAGAACACACACCTCGCCCTTTTTTGATAGGCAAGGATGCAACCACATGCTCATTTTTGTTACATGGTCATATAATGAACAAAATAGAAAGGATAAGACAATACAAAAGATGCACAGTGATAGAACGAAAGAAAATATTATAGATAGAATATTATATTTGCATATATTCCTTCTTCCTTTTCAAAATTATAAAAATCATAAAGGACATGCTATGTTTTACAATGCAAAATAAAAATTAAACTATTTGGATAGATGTCTAATACAGGGTACTACACTCACACCTCAATCATTGTAACTGGCTACAATCCTATAGTTGTGGCTATGACTATGTTGCATCTACTAAAATTTATTGCACTATTGTTGTCTCAGCACACATTCCTTTCTTTTGAATATTCTTCTGCTATTGCAGGTTTAACCTAATGCAAAAACTCTCCTACAAAATCTAACTATTGCAAACATTCCTTTTGTTTTTTTTAAACTCATGAGAATGAGTGCTCAATTGAATTCAAACTCACCAACCTCATTTAATGATGGTAGGTAACAACTATTTCAAGCTCAAACATGTGCACTAGATTTCAAAATTCTAATTCACCAAACATATTAATTTCAGCATGTATACATTGGGTTGAGCAAGCTATGTGGGGGTAGGTGAGAATGCTAATAGAAGATTAAAATAATTCCAACAGCCCCCCTTAATTTTCTATCATACTAAAATTTCCTTCCGAAGCTGATCTCTAAAGCTATCCACTATGCCAAGCCTATCTCTTAGGAATTCAAAATTGTTCTTTAGTAATGCTTTGGTGAAGATTTCAGCAAGCTACTGCTCGGATCTACAATATTGTAATTCAATCTCACCTTGTTCCACCAACTCCGTTATAAAATGATATTGAATCTCAATATGTTTGCTTCATCCATGGAAGACTGGATTGTTTGTCAAATCTATTGAGGACGCATTGTCACAATGTATGACTGCTATTTTCTTGTTGTTGTTGTTGTAAATATGCAAGGATCCTTCTCAACCAAATAGCCTGACATGTTGTTGTGTTTGCTACAATGTACTCAACTTCTGCTGTGTTGAGAGAGAAAATAATCTGCTTCTTGGATTTCCATGAGATTGCACCCGATCCCATGTTGAACACATATCTCAATGTTCTCTTCCTATCATCTACATTACCTGCCCAATCACTATTCGTGAAAGTATCTAACCTAAACTCATTAGATGCACCATACATGATTCTATAACCTATTGTTCCATTTACATACCTCAAGATTCTCTTTCTTGATTTCCAATGTGTGTCCTTAGGTTTCTCCATGAACCTAGATATTTACTGCATACATTAAATTAGGCCTAGTTGATGCCAAGTACATCAAACTTCCAACCATGCTCTTGTAGAGGGTTGGGTTCACTTCTTTGCTATTTTCATCCTTCTACATTTTTAGACCTATTTCTCTTGGTGTGGGGGTAGGTTTTCTATTATGCATTTTAAACCTTCTTAAAATCTGTTTGGCATAATTAGATAGTGAAATAAAAATGCCATGCTATTTTTGTTGAATTTCTATCCCAATAAAATACTTCAACAAACCTAAATCTATCATCTCAAATACATTTTTCATCACCTCTTTGAAATCAGAAATTTTGATGTCACTGTTATTAGTAAAAATTAGACAATCTACATACAAAACAACAATTAAAATATCACCCTCAGCTACTTTGATGTAGAGTGTGGGCTCACTACTGCTTTTGCTAAATCCATTGCTCAACAAATAAGTGTCTATTTTGTTGTACCACACCCGAGGTGCTTGTTTTAGCCCATAAAGAGCATTCTAGAGCCTATACACTTTGTTTGCTTGCCCTAGGACCTCATAGCCAAGTGGTTTACTTGACCTACACTTCCTCTTTCAACACTCCATTCAAGAAGGCTGACTTTATGCCCATTTAAAACACTTTCCAATTGTGTTGGGCTGCAATTTCTATGACTGCCGAAATTGCTTCCAACCTTACAACTGGTACATATGTCTCATCATAATCAATTCTAGGTTGCTATTTATATCCTTTGACCACTAGCCTTTCTTTGTGTCTTTCAATTTTACCTTCAACTCTACACTTGGTCTTGTAGATCCACTTCACTCTATTCACTTGTTTATCCTTGGGTAAATTGGTAAACTCCCATGTTTGGTTTCTCTCTATAACATCCAACTCTTCCTCAATGGCCTTACACAACTTCTCTTCTTTTAATGCTTCCTCAAAGTGTGTTGGATCACTATAGGAGAATAATGCAAAATCTAAGTCTTCATCAAAATCAGCATGCCTTGTGTTGTCATAAATCTCCCACACACTCTTTGTCTTTTGTGGCATTAATGATGCAAGTGTAGGATCTGAATTACCTTCCGATCTGTTGCTGCTTTAACCTTTGGAGTTGTACTACTAATTGTTGGAGCTACTGCTTTGCTGCACTCTAGATTTGTTACTCTATTGTGTCTATTTAGAGTTGTTCTATTGAACATTTCCAGAGTTGTTTTCTAAGGCTTTGTGGTATTTTCTCCCTGAGGTGCTGCTCTCTTGAGCTCTTTCCAAGTTGCTATCTTCTAGAACTTCCTCATCATCAAGGGGTATTGTAATTGAAATACTCGTGGTGTTGTCCAACATTCCATCCCATGCTTCATTCTCAATGAACACAACATCCCTACTGATCACTACCTTTTTGGTGATGGGATTGCACAATTTTTAGGCTTTTGACTCTTCACTATAGCCTATGAAGATGCATTTTTCTCATTTATCATATAATTTATGCCTCTTATCTTTTGGCATGAATGCATATACCACACACCCAAAGATCCTTAGATGCTCAACACTCCATTTTCTATTTTTACATGCCTCTTATGGGATCCTATCATGAACAACCTTTATAGGACACCTATTCAATATTTAAATAGTTTTTGCTACCACTTCACCCCAGAAAATGTGTGATAGCCCTTTTTATTTTAGCATAATTGCTTCCATATCTTGAATGGTCCTATTTTTCCTCTCTGCCACTCCATTTTTGCTATGGGGTAAATCTAGTTGTGAAATTTTTGTGAATGCCACCATTCCTACAAAAATTCAGAAATTCTTTGAAGATGTACTCTTCCCCTCTATTTGTTCTAAGGGATTTTATATAATGACTACTCTCCTTTTCAACTGTTGCATTAAACCATTTAATTTTTTCAAAGGTTTCCAATTTGTTTTTCAAAAAATAGACCAAATTTCTTCTACTATAATCATCTATACAAGTCATGAAATAGGTATTTTCATGGGTCCGCACAAATTTGAGTGCACTAATTCAAGAGGTGCTTTTTCTCTCCTAGAATACCCAGATTGAAAAGTTTTCCTATGTTTCTTTCCTAATATGCAAGACTCACATTTTCCATTGGGTTCTACAATGGATGGTAAACCCCTAACCATTCCTTTCCTAGACAATAAACTCAAACTAGAAAATCTTTTAAGTGCCCATAACTTAAATGCCAAAGTTTGGATGTGTCTTTGATGATAGTTTCTGAAAGCAAACGCTTGTTGCACTACCGACTGTTGTGCAACTGCTGTGAGTACTAGAAAACATTGTCATTTTGGTGTGTCTATTGTGTCTGTCATAGATACTTTATGAATCCTGAGAGGAAACATTCTATTTCTTGTCATTTGCACTACAACCATCACTTTCCTGATGCCTCCTCTATCAAATATCTTGCACTCTCCATTCTCCATCAAGATTCTATAGCCATTTTGGACCACTTTTCCAATGCTCAATAGGTTATGTTTTATTCTGGGGGCATAATAAACATCCTGGATTTTCTGCCTCTCACCATTCTTACTTTGAATGCTGACAACAACTTTTCCCATGACAAGGAATTTCTCATCATTTCCCGTTTTTATTTTTGTTTTTATATTGGTACCTATGAAGGCAATGAAGTTCTTGTTACCACTCATGTGGTTGTTGTGTCCACTTTCTAAATACCAAAATTCATCACTATTGTGTTCAACAAGGTTGCAAACGAGGAATATGTTTGATTGTTTGTCATTTCCATCCTTGTTCTCATTAGCTACATTTGCATTTTGGCCTCCATGGTCACGTTGCTTCTTCCTAAACTCACTAGCATAATGTCCATCCTTATGAAAGTAATAACATTGGACATTTCTCTTGTCATGCCTTTGATTTTTCACTTTTTTTCTTCTTCTGGTTCTGGTTTTTTGACTATGAGTTGCTCGGCTCCTTTGTGCTATCAGAACCTCCTCTTCCAAAATTGGTTCTACCTCTACCACTTTGACTTCTACCTTTTTTGTTTCTTCCTCTTCCCCAACCTCTTCCATTGGTGTGAGCTTTGAAATATTTCTCTAGGGAAGGAGTAGATTTATTCAACCACTACTCATGGGTTTGTAGTGAACCCATCAACTCATCTATAGTCATCTTGGACAAATATTTTGCCTCTTCAATGGAAATGACTATAGGTTCAAATCTAGAGGGCAGACTTCAAGTAGGATTTTCTCAATAATCCTTTGCTCTTCCATTGTTTCTCCATTGATTCTTAGATGGTTTATCAAATTGGAGAATTTGGTGTGAAAGTCTAAAATAGACTCACCATCTTTCATTTGTAAGGTTTCAAAATCTCTTCTCAAGAGCTGCAACTTAACTAACCTTACTTTGTCAATTCCCTTATAAATATTTTGAAGAATTTCCTAAGCTTGTTTTGAGTAGTTTTTTGCTATAATATGTGGGAAATTAGCCTCACTCAAGGCTACCTCAATGAAGCTGAGGGATTTTGTATCCTTCATATAGGTCTCCTTCAAATGATTTTTTTGTGCATTAGAAAGGGTTGCACAGGCTACTAGGTCTATGATATCATTGAACCCATTTGTGACCAACTCCCATAGGTCATCAGTAACCAATATTGTTCTCATTTTCTTAGCCCAAATGTCATAATTTTTTCCATAAAAGTTTGGTGGCTGATGCCAACCTATGCTCTCACCTCCTATCATATTTCTCATATTTGTGAAAACTAAACAATGCCTAGATAACCTAGGGATTTACCCACAATAAAAAACTGTCTGCCCATAAAATAGGGCTCTGATACCACTTGTCAGTAGGCAGGGGTGCAACCACACAGTCACTATTAATACACGGTGATAAAATGGACAAAATAGAAAGGATAAAATAATATAGAAGACACATGGTGACAACATGAAAGAAAATATGATAGAGAGAATATTATATTTGTATATATTCCTTCTTCCTTTTCAAAAAAAAAAAAAACATAGAGGACATGCTCTATTTTACAATACAAAATAAAACTTAAATTATTTGGATAGATGTCCAATATAGGGTGCTACACTCACACCTCAAATATTGTAACTTGATACAATCTTGTAGCTATGACTATCACTGTGTTATTTCTACTAAACTTATGTGCACTGTTGTTGTCTCAACAAACATTCACTTCTTCTAAATATTCTTCTACTATTTCAGATTTAACCCAATTCAAAAAAATTATCCTAAAAACTCTAATTGTTGCAAATATTCCTTTTTTTTATTTTCAGCTCATGAGAATGATCACTCAATTCAAATTCAAACTCACCAACCTCATTTAATGCTGGTAGGTAACAATAGCTATTTCATGCTCAAGCATGAGTGCTAGATTTCAAAATTTCAAATTCACCAAACATATTAATTTCATCATGTATATGTTGGGATAAGAAAGTTACATGGGGGTAGGTGAGAATGCTAATAGAAGATTAAAATAATTCCAACACCCTTTCCCTACATTAGCAAAGGCGTTCAATTTTAATCCAAAATGAAAGATGTAGGTAATTTTTTAAAGTTTATAGGAATTTTTCTCTCTCTCAAGATCAATGAGTAGCATGAGAGAATTGCATACACATCCAATAAAAATGTTGTAAATCAAAACACAAAAAACACATAAATTTTAACACCTCAAAGAAGTAATGAGTTTGTTTTAAGCACCAAATGAAACGCTAAGTTTCCTTGTTCAATTTTAAACCCAAAAGACAATGATGAGATGAGGGTTCAATTTTAATCTCGTTTGAGCATTCGTTGTAAACCCAATTGAAATTTAGTGAAGTCCTAAAACATAAAGTAGAAAGCATAAAAGGTTGGGTTATTATTACCCCAAAGTGTCAAATACTTGTTACAATCATAGAATTTCAAGATAAGAAGGCTTTCTTAAATTTATCTCCATGTCATCCAACCTACAAAACCCTATTATTCTATCAATGAAAACATTGTTAGAAGTGCATTAGTAATCTAACAAATTGAGAAAATTAAAGCACATGTCAAAAAAATGAATATTAAGTTTCTTACCAGAGTTGGGAGTCGCTACACATGATAATGTCACTATTTGTCATTTGGGCGTCACTCTGGTGAATTTGGGAATCACTTTGTAGACAAATCAAAGAGCATGATAGTGTGCCTATTTGGTCAGGCATCACTCTAGTTGAATTTGGGCATCACCATTTGAAATATTTGATACCTCTATATTATATTAGTGTTTTTGTTTGTTTAGTCAGTGCTTGTGAATTTAATCGACATCACGGTTTGAAATGGAAATAGAATCTATATATGGTGATGCTGAGAAAAGTGCATCATTATAATTGATTTGGGCATCACTATTTCCTGCAAAAAGAAAAATGAATGGAATTCGATATATAAATTGATTAAATTGATGGTTTTCCCTCCTTCTAGTGCAAGAATATTGATCGAGGATTATTGGTATGAGTTGATTACACTTGATTTGTGATGAATTAAAGCATAAATTAGCCACTAAACCTCAATCTCAAACAAGATCATTTAAATGAAAGTTAAATTAGGCATTTATTTAAAAAAGAACACTACAAACTACAAAACAATTAAATTCCTACTCTAATCCATTCAAAACTTATATTGTTTTGGAATTGGTGTCATGTTGAGGTGAAATGATGACCCTTTCCCAATTCTGTGATTAGTGAGCTTGTTTCAATCGATTGTACTGAAGAGAAATGATGAAACCATTGTGATAAATGGAGGGAAACATGATATATGCTAAATTGAACATGATGCAAGCTAATTTAATATGGTTTATGCTAAAAATGATCTATATATGCAAAAGAGAAGATAATTTAAGTGGATTCTAAGCAAAAATATTCAAACCCTAATTTACAAACAAACTAAATGGATGCATGGAAGCCATTAATGGAATCTTAAAGCTATTATGCAACTAAAAAAGAACTAAAATATGCTAAATGTGAGTTAAAATGAGCGAGTGTGAGTGATTTCAACAACATAAGTTTTCAAGTTGAATGATGGATCCATTTGTCTCCAAATAGTGATCTATTTATAGGAGAGTAAATGAGAAATGGAGGGTTGAGATCAAAAATGATAATCAACAATCAAGGATAGAGGAAATGGGAGGCATGGATCATGGATTCTCATCAACATATGAGAATGCAAGATGAGATTTAATCAAGGGTTCTCATTCCTTCCAAAAAACCATACTTTTGACCAATCTAAGAGGTCAAGAGTTAACTTGCTCAAGAGGTTTCAATTTTAGCTTGCTCAAGAAGCCAAGTTAGAATATTTCCTTTTTCACATGATTAGAGGAGAGAATATTCTCTGGAATATTCATATGGGTGAGGAAAAAGGTTATTTAGTTAATTAAAACTAATTTTAATTGTGCAAGGGAGGAATATTCTTTTGGAATATTCCTTTGCAAGTGGGAGGAATTAGATTTAATTAGATAATTGTTAATTAAACAGGGTTTAATTATACAATTAGGGGATTTAGAAGAATTTAAAGTTGTATTTGTATGCACGTAAAAATGGTCTAGATCACAATTAATTAAATATTTGATATTTAATTAGTAAATTCTAATTCTTCTAATATTATAAATAAATTGATAAATTTATTTATATGGTTCATTACCTTAATTCCTCTTTTTCAAAAATCACTTTCCTCTTAAATTAATTGAATACAAAAATTTAAATAATTTGTCATTTAGTTGATTTTCCTCCATTTTTAAATTTGAATATCTTTTTCAAATTTAGCACATGTCTCCATATTCATTCTAACTACCTCCAACTCATCCTCCACCTCATTATATGCCACATAATTTCATTTATTTCTAATTTTTAAATTAGGAATATTCTCTCCAACCTCTCAACCTCCTAACTTCCTGGGAGACACATGGCTCCTTCTGTTAATTGATGCTCTTGGACACTTGGAAGAATGGATCTTCCAAATGGAGCAGCCTCCATGAATTCCTCTAACCTCTTTGTGATCCATAGTCAATGCCTCGGGATCATGATCTTGATCATCCATCTTTGCCACCTCGGCCCAAGCTTTGAAAAATCTATAAATAGAGAGAATTTCTACAAATTTTCATATAGAATTGGATTACAAACTTATGCTGAAAAAATCTTAGTGTAATTTGAGTGCATTGTGAGAGAATTGTAGTGAGTCTTTAGCATTTTAGTTCATTTAGTGTTATCATAGCTATTTCAATCTTAGTATCTTAGTTGTTGCATCTTTTATACAACATTACCAATTGAATTGCATAATCAATTTTAGTATCATTTGAGTATATCAATGCTCCATCATAGATCATTCAACATTTAAGCATCAAAAATCCAAAAATATAGTGATGTAGGCATGTAGTTTGTATTGCATAATATATTCTTATTTCTTAGGTTGTCATCTTTGTAGATTCATGTGCAACATTTAACTAGGTCTGAGAGCATGAATTCAAGGGTTCTTAAGACTAGAGAACCATGGAAAGATTTGAAAGGATAGCAGTAGCCATTTAATTAAGTTATTTCAATTCGTTTTATGTAATACATTTCATGGATTTTTGTATTTTATTTTACTAAATAATCTCACCTACACACTTTTAAAAATAGCACACATAAATTGGTGCCCACCATGGGGTGCAACCCCTTCTTTAATCTATTTTTCTATTGAGTTTTTCTTTGCAGGTTCTATGGAAGGTTCTGAAATAGCACATTCAAATTTTTCTCTAGCACATCTGGCAGATTTATCGACACATTTTGTCCCTGTTTCAGTGCATTTGGCAGTTCTTCTGATGCATTCGACCTCTATTCTAGCACATCAGGTCACGTATTCAGTGTTTTCTAGTTATTCCTTCAACGCATCAGGGAGTTTTACTTTTTATTATGTGCTTTTCTAGTTTAGCGCATTCGATCTATCATTTAGCACGTTTGGTCTCTCTTTTAGTACATTTAGTATTTTAGTGCATTCAGTTTGAGTTTTAACACATTCAGTTACTATAATGGCGCATTTGGTTTTCAGGGTAAATTTTCCAGAGTCCAGAAAATAATCTATGTTTTTTGTTTTGCAGGAACCTTGCATGCAGTCAAAGACTCTGCTAAAACAAATAAAGAACGTTGTCAAAGAAAAATGGACTAAAACTACTAACAATTGGTTGCAGGGTTGAATCTATTTGTCATTTCCTTTGGTTAAGTTAGGAATCTAGCATAATTAGGGGGATAAATTTACACCATGCTTATTGTGTTTATGGAATGGTAGGCATGTATTATCTCCCCTTTACTGGGTGATAAAAAAGCTAGACCCATTATTTTTCTTGCATTTTAATCCTTAGAAGGCCTACCTTGGTGGGACAAGAGGTAATCACCCCAAGGGAATGACCCAATCGAGAACATGCTAAAGCCAAGTGACTTCCACCCGGGATATAAATGTGGGTACTTGAGGAAAATTAAATTATCACGAGGATTGTTCCAACAAGAAGGGAAACAATCATCTATTGTCATATGAATGATCCCCCACAAACGAAATGCCCCTACTAAAACCCTTTGTTGTAGTAAGCCAAAAATTTCCCTTCTATTTCTAGTGCAAGAACGATCATTCTGAAGTTGTCACACATTCTTGTGGCTTTTGGTAGAAATGAAATTTTTTTCATGGGATATTCATGAGAACTGAGGCTTGATTGACCCGAGAAGTGAGTGCAATGCAAGGGGGAAGTAGTGTGGTCAAGCCTCTAATTATTCACCAAAAGTAAGCACAACTAGAGCAATCCAAGTGGGAATCTAGTAGATATTGTCTTACACAACCTAGGATTGTGCTTGTTTGATGAATTTTTAACTATTTTTTTTAAACAAATATCCAAGGAAACATCACACAAAACTATTCAACTATTGATTTAGAAGAAAATCCAAATCAAACAATCAAATTTACCTCCAAGAAAAACTCGAAATTCAATCAAAACTATCTGAAAACTAGAAAGAATTTCTAGATCAGCGCATCAGCACATAGCTTTCATCTTTTAGCACACCCATTTGTTGTTCTCGCACATCCCTGTCATAATCTAGCAAATACATTGGTTGTTTTAGCACATTCATCCTTTTTTATAGCACATATGTGCAATCCTATAGCTCATCCATTCATTGTTTTAGTGCATCCATTGCCTGTTATGGCGCATACCTACAATCCTTTAGTACATTTGTACCATTCTATAACGCATCTGAGTTTTGGTGCCTCTAGGCACTATTTTAGCACATCCGGTAAATTTGAAAACAAAAAGCTAAATTTGACCTACCCTCTGCTATATAATACTCAATTTGGAGATTCCTTTTCAAACAACATTCATCCCTTGTCCCAAAATTGCTTTTAACTTTTTGAAACCAACACTTTCAAGTGAAAATCTCTCATCTAAACTTTGATCAAACATCCCAAAAGTGCCTCATCATCATACCTATTTTTTATTTAATAGTTGCATTTCACCATCTGGATTTATCATCCTTCATCAGGATTTATCATCCTTCATTAGGATTCATCATCCTTTATCCTAAAATAAAGCTTGCTTAATTAGATTTAAACTAATCCTTTTGGCACTCTCAAAATTTGATCAAACCCTTAGAAAATTCTCATCACTTGTATGCCCATTTTAACGAGATTGCAAAATTAAAAACTCAAGGAAAAGGAAACCAAAACCCAAAACACCATGGTTGAAAGATAAGAGAATCCTTTTTTCAGAGTTCTTTGAGATGAGGTGGAAGAAATAACAAATGAAACTATATAAGAAGCCCAACAAGATCCAAATTTTCATAAATTCATTGAGAGGATCTTTGAAAAGGAAGGTGAGAAAAATACCTTTTGATGATAGCAAACAAAGGGGTCCAACTACCCGACGTTTTTAATGTCACAAAATTGAAAATAACTCTTAAGAAGATAGAAGAAGAAAAGAAAATCGAAACAAGAAGTGAAGAAAAAACCAATGACCTCATGGATACTTTGAAACAAAAAATTCAAACCCTCGAACAACAAATGCAAAACATGCAAACTGGGACTACCAAGAGATACTCCATACAAGATATATGTCCCTACCGATTCGATCAAAGTGTCAACATGATACCATTTCCCAAGAATTGTGGATTTCCTAAATATGATAAGTACAATGGAAAAACTGATCTAATAGATCACATAAGGGAATTCTGAACAATGAGTCTTGAATTTTCCCATGAGGAAACATATTTGATGACATTATTCCCATGTCATTTGGGAGGCCAATGCATGCAATGGTTCTCGCAATTACTACCAGGGATCAAATCTTTTGAGGAATTAGTCAACAAGTTTATCACTCAATATTCATATAAAATCCAACATGAAATCATAATGAAGGACCTTTGCAATATCAAACAAAAGAAGGGTGAATTATTCCTAGTGTTTCTACAAAGGTGGAGAAGATTATTCGTGAGGTATCCCTGACCCATACCAAAAACAAAAAAGATAGAAGTATTCATTGATACCTTAAATGATGACACAAATTATAGGTTTGAATTACAATTTCCTCTAACTTTTGAAAAATTGATCAAAAATTGGATCAAAATTGAAGAAGCTTTGGTCAAGCAAGGAATCTTGAAAATTTACAGTGAAAAAAATTCATCTAATCCCTCCAACAATGGCAAACCAAAGTTTTGGAAAAGCTACATAAATAATGGCAATGATAATTCAGCTGAAGTGCATAATGCAAAACCGATCTTCAATTTGTCAGGAAGCACCTTGAATACCAATCAAAAGACCACCCAAAATACCAACCAAAGAAACATCCAAAATACCAACCAAGGAAATACTCAAAACAATAAAAACAACACAACATCCAGAACCCTACCATATCAAACATCGAACAACCTTCAAAATTTTACATCTTTGGGTCAATCCTATGAATCTACGTTGAAATAACTTATTGTAGAAAATATTATCACTCTACGTAACACTCAAGGTTTTGAACCCAAAGTAATATCATAATGGTGGAATGAGGCTCACTTTTGTGAATTTCATCGATGCAAACGTCACCTAACAAATAGTTGCATGAAATTGAAACACAAGATACAATATTTGATTGACAATAAGATCATACAAATAGAAGAACCACAAATGAACACTGATCATGGGGTATTCAAGAACCCTTTAACCGATTATGACAAAGGGAAGTATTCTAACACAAATGACAAAGGAAAGAGTGCAAACTATGTTCATGACACTAGCCTTTATCATATTTCAATTGTTGAAGAACATATAAATGACATTGAGATCAATTACACACTAGATCTTGTTGCAACCAACCATCTAATCAATGACACCAACATTCATTCTAATCAAGTTCATAATATCCAACAAGCCATGGTTGCAATAGATAATCAAATTAATCTTATCAAAATCAATGGAAAACAATACAGTGTGCCCATAAATGTGACCACAAGGGAACAAACCAAATATGTTTTAAAAGGAAGCACTTCCAAAATACTCGATGCTCCATCTCATCAATATAAAATTGTCGATTAGCTCCAAAATATCCCTGCGCAAATATCAATATTGGATCTCCTTAAAATATCACCCACTCATAAAGAGATCTTGGAAAAACCCCTAGTCGATACAACAATACCAAATGATTATGAAGTCTACAATTTCCAAGCCATGGTGGGACATCTAGTGGCACTTCATTGTTTATCCTTTTCAAAAAATGATGATGCATCCCTCACCCACTCTCATAACACAACCCTCCATATCGAGGTCCTAATTCATAAAAGTCTTATCAAGCACGTCCTCATAGACAAGGGAGTCGGTCTTAATATATGCACTTTAAAGCTTATCCATGCACTAGGGTTCTCTAAAAGTGTAATAGATGGAAGGAAAAACATCACCATCAATGCATATGATGATGAGGAAAGAGCTTCAATGGGATTAATTGTGTTACCAATTCAGGTAGGGCCAATTCAAAAAGATGTGGTTTGCCAAGTTTTGGATAAACATTTTACATATAATATACTCTTGGATCATCCTTGGATACATGAAATGTAGGCTATCCCTTCAACATACCATCAGTGTCTGAAATTTCCTTGCAATGGGAAAGAGATTACCATCCCTATAGATTCCAATAGTCCCCCACATTGCAATACCCTTAAGGCTGTCTAGGATGTATTTTTACCTTATAACCAAAAAGCTCCTAATTCCACCCCTGGCACCTCCAATAATCCAAGTCAAGCCAATCCATTGTAAAAATTGCTAGCCACATCCTACAATGAAGGAAGCCAACCAAATTCCTTGTCTAAACAACTCGATAAAAAGGAAGAACCTAGCCCCTCCTCATCTATCAACCCTGAAGCCCAAATTAATGCTTTGGCCAAATAGTTTGAGAATAAATTCCAAGTCAAATACAAAGGTTTAGGTGAATACACCATTGAACAATCCATCTACCTCTGACAGTTAATTTCACCAAAATCCCATGGTCAACCATCAACCTCATCACAATCATCCTCACAACCGGTCACCCTTTTTGATGGTCGATTCATAAAAGAAAGCACACAAGAAGAGGAATCCAATGACAAAGATATCCTGAATTGGATCTACAAAGATGAAACTGATTCTCAAGTAGCAATGGCTAATGTCCAAACCACACAGTATGGCAAAGGATTCTCAATTTTTGAAAAAAATGGGATATGAGGGACAAGAACCTATTGGAAAAAGGAAAGAAGGTATTGTAGAACCCATCCAACCCATTATAACAAATTCAAAATAAAAAATAGGGTTAAAGGATATAAAGAGCATCAAAATGATGAAAAAAAGGACCTTAAGCAAAAGTTTGTTGAACAAATCCTATAGCTCCAAGCAAGTGATCACTATGAAACTGATTCCAAGGACTATGAATGGGATTAATTATTAGAAGAGTCCTATCATGATAAGGAAAATGATGTTGTACACAAGTATACCCCCACACTTGAGGAGGGACAAAGCTCAGGGTTACAACCATTTGAATTAGGATTGCAAAATATCAATGGCTCAAGTGAAGACAATCAAACTCCTAGCGAGAAAAATCACTCAGAAGAGAGTAAAATCATAGACCTTGACCTTGCCATAGTATTTTTTGACAACCATTTCACCATTAGGACCCTTACGACCTTTGACCTGAAGCCGTCTGATGATCCCCTACCATTGGTACATCCTAAACTCATAGATTAGGACCAAACTGAACCCATTGATATCCCCATCTTTTCAAATGATGAGGCCATCATCAACTTCCTCTGTGCTAGTAATCCTGAGACAATTTCCACCATAGAATGTCATAACGAAGCTTCTAGATAGGAGTGTGGCGAATTTCCTAGCTACAAAATGAGTAAAAAAAAAGAAAGATCTAATGGTGAAAACCATTCCATGGCAGTATCAGATCAAGAAATAATAAAAATAAAGAGTGCATCCAATGGTGAAAAATTATTCAAGGCACTAAAGGATGGGAACTTTGGCACTCTCCTGAAACACTTTGAATAAATATCCAAAGTTCTGATTGAGCTAATGCAATCCATCAATGTAGACAATGCAAACAAAGTGAAAACTCTCCATATAGCAGAATTGTTGACAGAACAAGAGAAGCCTAACTTTATCAAGTTCTTTGAAGAACAAAAAATCAACTTTTCCTTGTCATATGCTAACATGCCAATGATAGATCCAGATCTCATCATGCATTATTTATCCCTTCCTTTAGGAGTCAAACCAGTCAAGAAAAAGTTGAGAAAAATGCATCCTCACATTGCCTTATTGGTGAAGGAAGAACTTAAGAAATTATTGGATGTAGGATTCATCAAACCCATTGATTATGAAGAGTGGATATCCAACATTATACCTATTTAAAAGCTTGATGGCAACATACAGATTTGTATAGAATTCAGAGACCTCAACAAGGCTTGTCTAAAAGATGATTTCCCCTTGCCATACATTGATATCATTGAAGACTTAACAGTAGGTCATGGCATGTTGTTACTAATGGATGGAGTTTCCGGCTATAATCAAATCAAGATAGCACCTGAAGATTAGGATAATACGACTTTCACTTGCCCATGGGGCACCTTTTGCTGGAACGTCATGCCCTTCAGATTGAAGAACACAGGGGCCACATAATAGAGAGCTATGACAACCATCTTTCACGACATGATGCATTAATTCATGGAAGATTATGTGGATGAATTGTTAGCCAAATATTACACTAGAGAAGGACATCTGGAGATATTAAACAAACTATTCACCTAAATAGAGAAGTTCAATGTCTGCCTGAATCTAAGAAGTGTGTGTTTGGGGTAATGGGTATGTGCAAGATCATGATGGGCCAAAAAGTGGTGATATGTAAGTGATATGATGGCCCATGTGGTTGATGAATTTTTTTTACCCAAAATTGGTGAAATGAAAAGGGTTTTTAGAGGAGATTCTGAGTTTTCCACCAATATAAATTATGCTTTACTTTGAATTTAATAAATATTTATTATTCATTTTCTATTTGAATTATGACTAAACTCTTGATTGATAGGTTGATTGAAAAAAATCTATAGCTTTCAAATGATATCACATTTTTTGAATCCAAAACATGTGTCACATTCTATGCTTCACATACTATAGGATTAAAAAAAAAATGAATTTCATGAAGTTTTGACCAAGTTAAGGTGGTTAGACATACAATTTTTTATATTTTTAAAAAAATTTAATAAAAATTTTATAATTAATTATTTAATTGGAAAAAAATTATAAAAAAATATTCATCACATCGGGACATGAGTCCTATGCTTATTTCTAAAATCTTATAAAAAAATATTATCATTTTATTGTGGTTGGGGTGGTCAGACAAACACCTACTTTCTTATTTTTTCCTAAAATTTAAGTACTACTGCATTGAAATTTCAAATTTTCACCAAATAGATTTTTTTTTTTTTAAATTACACCTAGTAGTTTAGAAACCACATTCAATTTTCTATAGATTCTATTCTTACATATTTTTGAAATAATATAGATAACTTATAAAAAAATTTATGTCAAGTTGCCTAACTCTAATTTTTTGAATTTTCATCACCACTTAAGGGCCTATATTTTCCATGATGATCCTGCACATAACCTAACATCAATTAAGCTACTAAGATATATAGTGCTGAAAAAAGGTATTGAGGTAGACCCTGCAAAAGTGAAATTTATCATGGAAATTCCACCTATGAAGAATATCAGTCAGTTAAGGTCCCTTCAAGGAAAATTCCTGTCAATTAGAAGATTCATATCACAACTGGCCGATAAAACTCATCCTTTTACCCACTTGTTGCACAAGAATGTTTCCTTTTGATGGGATGAGAAATGTGAGGAAACTTTCAATGAACTGAAAGAATACCTAATGAGTCCACTTTTCCTAGTACCACCAGTAGAAGGAAAGCCTCTCTTATTATACATCGCCACAACTGATTGATCATTGGGAGCTTTATTGGCACAAGAAGATTCAACAGGAAAGGAGAGAGATATCTATTACATCAGTAGAACTCTAAATGGTAATGAAATCAACTATACATCCATTGAGAAATATTGTTTAGTAGTAGTGTTCGCTACCCAACAATTTTTACACTATATGCTGACTCATACAGTCAAATTGATAGTCAAGATAGATCCACTAAAATATCTCCTTAGGAAAGAAAATATGACAAGAAGATTAGCCAAATGGGTAATGATACTCAGTGAGTTTGACATCCACTATGTTGAAAAAAATAAAATCAAAGGACAAGCTATTGGAAATCAATTGGTTGAGGCACCAATTCATGATGATCATCCCCTACACGTGGAATTTCCAGATGCTGATGTCTTCGTAGTAACAACAAAGTAGTGGGTATTGTATTTTGATGGCTCATATATTCAACATGGATCAATAGCCATAATTCTATTCATTACTCCCCAAGGGAACACCATTCTGAAATCATATCGATTGATGTTTCCTTACACCAACAACATGACAGAATATGAAGCACTTATCATCAGAATCAAGATAGTTGTAGAATGCAAAATTATAGAACTGCAAGTCTATGGGGATTCTCAATTAGTCGTTAATTAGGTCAATGATGATTACCAAACAAAGAATGACAAACTGATGCCCTATAAAAGGATGATTGATGACTTCAAGAAATATTTTTTTGACATTAAATTTTCTCAAATCCCAAGGATTGACAACAAGGCAAATGATGCTATGTCTACCATTGCTTCTTTACTCCAAATTCGAGAAAAATGAGCCATTATAAGTTCATGGTGGAACAATTGTTTACCCCCACTTATGATAATCTTGAGTCCTGGCTCATATTCCACTTAATTGATGTTGATACATCGATCTACAAGAAGATCTATACCTACCTGGAAGATAATATCCTTCCTCCCAATCTCTCCTAAAACCAAAGACAAAATTTCAACCGCCAAGGTGCTCGTCATACCCTTATAGCAGATGTCCTATACCGACAAGGTCTTGATGGAACTCTCCTATGGTCTCTAGAATGCAACGAGTCTAAAACTACTTTACAAGAAGTCCATGAAGGTATTTGTGGCACTCATTCAAGTGGTCTAACCCTCGCTAAGAAAATCCTTTGTTTGGGATACTATTGGCTGAATATGGAGAGATAATCATTCCAATTAATCAAGAGATGTCAAAAATGCTAGATCCATGGTAATCTTATCCATGCACTAGCACAAGAGTTACAACCCTTCGCACATATTTTCTTTGTTTTCTCCATCTCTTCTTTCTATGACAAGTTATTTGCATGTAGGTAATCTTTGGGTTCTATGAAGTTGGATTTCACAACTTCTACATGGTATCAGACCTCCAGACCTGCTGCTTCTTGTTCGTGTTTTAAAGGATTTTTGGAGCTTCGAGGGTTTGGGGTTTTCTTTTTTGATCCAAGGCATACCTCTTTCATTTGGTGAATTTTGAGTCAATTTGGACCTCACCATTGTGTTTGGAATGTTCAATTCAGTCAATATTGACCTTTGTTTAATAAAATTTGGTTTCATAGCATCAGATCTGTGAGGGTTTGAAGTTTTTTTAGGGTTCCTGATCGAGAGCGTACCTACAATTTTTTAGCTTTTTGAGTCCAAGACTTCACCATCGCATTCAGAGTGCCCAAAAACCCCTAAATCAACTGTCAAATATTTAATGATTTTCTCTAGAATTTGAGAAGGGGCTGCATGTCAAGGCTCTAATACCATGTTAGAAACCAAGATCAGACATGCAAACCTAAACACCTTCCATAGAAGAGAAAAACAATGAAAAAGCAGAGCTTTGCATGAAATGTGCAAACTGATATATTCAGGAATTAAGAAATTACAATAAGAGAAATTTCTTTATAAAAGCAATGTATGCAACCCGAATGTTGACCTAAAAATAGCTCAACTAAATAAATCTTACTTATTAATTAAGTAAACTAATTATTACCTAAGAAAAACCTAAGTAAAGTTATGCAAGTGTAATTACATATTAATTACACTAACACTCACAATAAGTGCAATTTAGGGAGACTAAAAAAGCGTGCACCTAAAAATAAGATGAACGCAAGAAAGCATGAATGGGTCCCGACAACAAGGCCTAATCAGGTATCCATGTACAAATGCAAGAATGAGGTAGAGAAGGAAAACCCAGTGGGACAAACCCCCCCTACAATGAGATGACTACTGCAAAGAAGCATTGGAAGAACACTGTGGAGTAACACTGGAACCTCAATTTGACAAGCAAGGAAAGATACTTTTGTCTACAATAAACCATATCAGAATCATAATAATGCAACAGCAAAGCGGATGCCATAGAACACTCGAAAACACCAAATTGGAACAACCCTGGAATCTATAAAGCAACAGTAGATGATAGAATGATGATAGAATCTAGAAGCCATGAATCTTAATGCTGATGCCAAACTGAGACTAGAACTTTTCCATGGGAACAAGTACCATAAAGACTCAGGAACATTAACCTCAAATTTAGTGGTCCTCAAACTGAGATGGATTCGATATGAATCTGATATGTGTCAAGCTAAGACAAAATATGGCCAAAAGAAACTAACAAACTAGATTACAACCCATACGATTTTTCATCAAAACAAGAATGAATATCAAACTGCATGCACACTCTAATCAGATTATTATGCAAGAAATCCCCCTTGATGGAACTTTATATCAATTCAATTATTACAATACCCAATGATTGCAAAAGGAGAAAATTCATAAACATGCATGAACAAAAAATAAAAATAGACCTCAGATCTTTATATAGGATTGAACCAACTTTCCAATGCTACAAGAATGGAGAAAAAAGGATCACTGAGTCAAAAGATATGCCCTTCGGTGTGAAAATAACAACATCTGAGTTCAAGGACCTTCAAAATAAAATTGGAACATAATCAAGAAAAATAACCTACACCAACAGAATGGGCTCGGAACCATCTTTCCAATGATATCTCGTTTACGAAAAACTGACTCTGTACGCAAAAGTTATGCCCAATTTCATGAAAGTGCTCCAGAATGGCCAATAAGGCTTGCAAGTAGCCTAGGGGGCTAAAAAAATTCGGCCCCTGGTCCTGTACGTGACCAGGGGCTGGTGGATAGGGGGATGGGGTGGAGCCCATGGTCGCCGATATGACCAGAGATAGGGCTAAGGGGCCAGTCGGGGGCTGGGTGCATAGCGCTCGGTCCCCCATAGGACCACGGCCTGGCTGTAAGGAGCCTATTGGGGCTAAACTCGGGCCGATGGAGATGGAGGTGGAACCGCTGACTGGAGTGGCCAGCAAGTGGCCACCTGGTGGCGGTAATCTTGTGCATTGGTGGCATGAAAATCGATGCCATTTTTAGCAATTTTGTTTGGATTTTCGTGCCTTTTTCACCTCGTGAAGCGTGTTGGGGAGGCCGTACTACCTCTCTCACAATTTTTTTTTGCCTCAGAAACCAACTTCTCCAAAATTGACAAAAAAAAGGGCGATCTTAGGGTTTTTGGGCACTGCGAACGTGATGGCAGTGTCTGTTTTTCTCCAAGATGCTTCAAAAGATCAGCTACCTCTAGAGCTTGCAAAAAAACACCAAACCTGAAACCCTCATTGATTTGGAAAACGATGACCAAAATATGCAAAAAAAATGTCAATCCTGACTTTTTCCAGCATTCTGAATCCAATGGTGGTGTCTGATCTGATCCAAGATGCTGCATAAATGAACTCAAGGCATGATACCCTCAAGGAATTCCAAATGAACTCTGCAATGATTTTCACCAGAATTTGAGAAGGGGCTGTAATTCAAGGCTCTGATACCATGTTAGAAACCAAGATTAGACATGCAAACCTAAACACCTTCCACATAAGAGAAAAACAATGAAAAAATAGAGCTTTGCATGAAATGTGCAAATTGATATATTCAGAATTAAGAAATTACAATAAGAGAATTGCTTTATAAAAGAAATGTATGCAACCCTAATGTTGACCTAAAAATAGTTCAACTAAATAAAGATTACCTATTAATTAAGTAAACTAATTATTACCTAAGAAAAAACCTAAGTAAAGTTATGCAAGTGTAATTACATATTAGTTACACTAACACCTTTTTTTGGGATACTATTGGCCGAATATGGAGAGATAATCATTCTAGTTTATCAAGAGATGTCAGAAATGCTAGATCCACGGTAATCTTATCCATGCACTAGAATAAGATTTACAACCCTTCGCATCAACATGGCCATTTTGTTAGTGGGGGTTGGATTTTGTAGGTAAAATTCACCCATCTTCATCTAATGGACACAAGTTCATAATTACAGCCATAGAGTATTTTACCAAGTGAGTTGAAGCTATGCCTCTAACCACCATCACAGGGAAAAAAATCTCATCGTTCATCCTAAAATACATCATCTGTAGCTATGGTGTCCCCCAATCCATTGTGAATAACAATGGTAGACCTCTCAAGAAATAGGACGTGCAAGAACTCTATAAGAGGTTCCATGTCCAAAATCTATTTTCTACACCATATTACCCTCAAGGGAATGACCAAGCTAAGGCCTCAAACAAAACTATCCTAAAAATATTAAAGAAAATCGTCAATGATGCTGGACATGACTAGCATATTCAACTAAACCCTACTTTGTGGGCCTATTGAACAAGCATTTGAACACCCACTAGAGCCACACCATATTCCCTAGTATATGGATTTGAAGTTGTCTTTCCTATTGAATTTGAAATTCCATCACTCTGTGTGTCCCTAAAAGGTCTCATTTCAGATGAAGATTACTAAGTGTCTAGACTACAAGAGCTGGAATTGTTGGATGAATGTTTTCAACTTGCAATGGATCACCTAAAATTATATCAATAAAAGATTTCCAAGAGCTACAATCACAAAGTCAAACCAATGACATTTCAGGTAGGTGATCTAGTACTAAAAAAAAATCTCCGTAATCATCAAGATCTTGATAAGAGAGAAAAATTTGAGCCAAATTGGTTAGGTCATTTTGTTATTATTTCAGTCCTTGGATCGAGGACATATCAACTATCTACACAAGAGGGGGATCTATTTGAAGAACCAATGAATAGTCTTCATTTGAAAAATTTATACACATAATGCATCCATTGCATGCTAAAAGTCTTGAAAAATCATAAAACTTAGAAAAAGTCTTGAAAAACTAATATAATGTTTTGAAAAAATCATAAAAATTCTTGAAAAAAATCATTTCCTTGATGAAAACCTAGCAAACAGGTGTCTTGGTAATAGCAAGAAAATCATAATATCAGAAAAAGTGCAATAGAAATAAATGGTGAAATCCTAGCAAACAGGTGCTATTTGTGATAAGTCCGCTTCTCCATCTATTTGAGAGTGTGTTGACCATCTTATTTTCACTATCATTACACATTCATTCCTATCATACAATGAGTTGCATGTCCATATCTAGCTGTCACGGTCATGTCCCACCTGGGCTTGGTTATCATTGTACACATCCATAATAAATTTGGTTTTTTTCTCACTAGGGGCAAATAACCATTGTGTTTAAATTAACAGGAAAGAAAACAAGAAGGCAACCTTGGTGAAGACAACAATTAATTTAACCATCGAAATGAACATCAATCAATCCAATCAAGCAACCATCCAAATCAAATTAAACATCAAGACAAATCAAATCAATTCTAACTAGAGGATCATCTTCTAAATCATTGTTGGATCACTTTAGCACAAATTTTCAATTGATATCCTGATTGTTGTTATCATTTCTCTGGAGTACCTCGATGATGTCCTAAACTAGAGGTGCTATGATTCAGAATGATATTTTTCTTTGTCTACTATCTGTGAGTCAATCATTACTACTATGAAAATTATCGCAGGACATGCTCTACAAATTATCATTTATGACATTCTAAATTGGCATAGGAAAATGATTAACTCTTGTATGTTTACACAAGTGATGCTTAGGTCATCTTGGTCCAATTATACCTAGATATTTGCGTTATCTTGTATTATCAAATCTCAATGGAAGTTGTATGGGATTTTTACTCATGTCATCATGGTCTAATTATACCATTGATGTTTGTACTAACTTTTAACATAATAAATTCTCAATGATGATAATAAGAACAATTAATCAGATGGAAACATTCCATATATAGGACTACATTCATATTAGTTCTTCATTTTCATTATAGATTTTTCCAAAGTGTGCAACTCTTAGCATGATGTTATCTCTCACTATAAGATTGAGTACACTTGACATAACAAAAAAATCATTCATTTGCATTGGAATTTCCATATCATATATTAGAAATTATCATCATACATCCATCCATACATCTATCACTACCATATTATGCATTCACAGTATCCACTATCACAAACCATTCATGCATTCATTCATTATAATATTTGCATCATGAAAAATTCCCAAAATAAATCATTTTTTCCATAACACCATCATCATTCATAATCCATTATCATACATCAAGGTCATAATAAATTCATTCCTTCATTCATACATAATCCATTCATATATGCATCCATCATAGTAATCATTCATAATAACATCATAATCCATTCATAATCATAATTCATTTCACATTTATGCATTTAGGTCATATATTCGCATTAGAAAAATACCAAAAATAAAGAAAAGTGAATTGCATTTCATTAACATAATAACACAAATTCACCCATACATTTGCATTCATCATACATCCATGCATTTTCATTCGTATCCATCATATCCACAAGCAAGTCATTCATCTATCATACATTTAGAATTCATGAACCATGCACCCATTCACTAAATCATTCATACCAATGCATTTAATCATGTGTTTATATTCCATAATAAACCATTTCAGCATAATTCATTCATCCAATTGATATATACATGTGAAAAATATAAAAATACAATGCATCTCATTTATCATCCATCAACACATAGAAACACAACATCATCATTTCATAAATGCATCCATCATGAACATCCATAATAAAAGCATAAACATGTAGATCAATAAATCACCGCTGTATATCATATATAACCTCAAAATAATACAGTCAAAGTCTACAATTCTATCAAAGGAGAGATGATACAAAAAGGTGGCAAAAATAGTGTCTCTAAATCGATATACAATACAATCAGGTATGACAATGAGATCCTATGGTACTACCCCCAAAGGTCGCACGCCTCTCTAGTCCTCCCACACCTCCTGCCCCTGATGGGTCTACTCCTGGACCTTTTCTTGGTGGGCCACCTAGGAGTGGTTGTGTAACCCCCCTGTTGGTGGTTCAGGATTGACTCTACCTAGATTAGTACTAAACATAGCTCACTCTCATCTCTGTCGGTATAGCCTAATAATATTGGCCTATGTAGTATTATGTCTCCTTGGAAGACTCTCAAAGCTTGCGGACTAGATCACCTATGCCAGCACCCTCGGTTGTTGTCTACAACCTATCATCCATAGCCATTTTCTTCTCTCCCTACCATTGAGCAACATGTCTCTCTGTTGTGAGGGTGGCTACCTATTCCTGCAATTGTACCATTTGTGCTTGTACCTAAATCTATATTGGTGCACATGCCTATAACTGATCTTGAGCTTGGGCTAACTATGCCTGTAGTGCATGTACCTTCCTATACTTGGTCTGAACCTATACTTGCAAACCAACATCTGTGTTTGCTACCTCTAGGATGGCATCCTAAGTACAACTAGCCATTGTCCAATTGGTGTTGACCTCCTCCTCCTTGATACGGCCCCAAAATCTGGCACATCTCTCCCTCCACCTCCATGATCTCTGCCTCCATCTCCCTCGTCATCACCACCATTATCTCCATCCTTCACCTCTGCCTCCTCCTCCTCTCCTCCATCTCCCTTCCATTGTATTTCCTGCCCTTCCCTCCTCCCAACCTCCAAAATGGGTGTAGGCTCATAGAGACTCGAGATCCATGGAAATGGATGCATATAGAATTACTCTTCATAGTCTAATGTCATATGTGCATTAACAACCTCTCGATGATACTACCACAATACTGGTTGCAACCCGTAGTACTCAACACAAGCAGCATCATAGTCTAGTGGAGGCCCCCACTCTAGAATGTCCTACCTCCGTCTGGCATAATGTACCACTCCCTACGGCATACCCTATACTCTACTGTATTGCCTATACACTCAGCTAAAAATAAATCCCTCCATAATGTAGGGCATCCTACTGATCAGGTATCTCAAACAAAATACAGATGGAATCTCTATATCATCCTCTACCCATACCTCACAGTCAAGGTACGACCGCCATATAACTATGTCCATATCATCAAGGACCCTCCACCAATACTCTAACTTGCCTAGCTTATTCTTTAAAAGTGGACCTATAAATCTAAACACATAGGTTCTCCTTGCTAGTCGAACCCTCCCTGCAACTAGTCATGTAACTACAATATGCTCCAAGGCCTAGAGTTGTAATAATGTACATCCTACTACAAGACTGCTCGATTGAAGATATATGACCTAATGAAGATCATGGTACAGGTGTGGAAGCATGCACAAACCCCAAGCATATTTGGTTCGATGGCCAATCATGTCCTCTAACACCTAACCCTAGCCAATTGAAAAGCCCTATGACCTACGGTCGGGGAAGAGAAAACCACCAATAAATTCTACTAGAACACATGGTAAGGGTTGATTGGTAGCAATCAAATCTTGCTAGGAAATCTCATATCCGCCAAGCTGATCGTCATGAAAAATTTGTCGATTAGAGTCAGTGCCCCTGCTCCTCATGGTCATAAATCACCAAATCACCCACGATTGGTATTCGTAGAATCCGATAGACGTCCTTGAGGGTAACTATAATCTCACTAGTTTCCAAATGGAAGGTGTTGTGGTCACTATGCCACCACTCTACAAGTGTCATCAACAACCCCTGATTAATCCAGTATTGGGGCATGTCAATCAATGAAGTGAGTACACACTAGTCAAAAATGGCTAAGTCTGTCAGGGTCAACTATGGGATCATGTCTCATGTCTGAGGAAAGCACTCCCAAACCTATAATGCTCCTAAGCCATCCTCCTATTATCAAATCAACATATCAAGTTAGCACATCAATCAAATCAACCTATCAATTAGCATATCAATTAATCACATCAACTCATGTGATATTTTGATCAAATCTTGAGCAACTATCCTATCGTCGACTCTCATTTGTCATGAGATCGATCAAAATCAATCAACCTATCTCTGTCTCTCATTTTTCATGAGGTCAATCAATCAAATCATCCTTACCTGTCCCATCATCGATCCTTCCCTATCATGAGGATGATCATCAACCTATCAACATTATCCTATCATCGGCTGACATGATCATCAACCATAAAAAACTAGGAGGAATCATTCAAAATCATCAGTTTTGGCTCAATATGCTAAAACAAAGTTTCTATGTGCTAATGTACTAGATGCTCTAGAAAATTTACCATATGCACTAGAATAGGCCTTCTATGCACCAATTCTTGGATGTGCTAGAAAATGGACTACATGCACTAAAACAGGGTCCCAATGTGCCATTTCTCGAATGCGCTAAATGAACTAACCTATGCTCGACCTTATCATCTCTATGCAAAAGAATTCCTACGTTCTTTTCAACAACCTAATGCGCTAAAGCAGCGAATGGATGCACTCAACTATTTTAATCCCTAAATGTTAAACCTATGCACTATTACAGTTTCCCTATGCATTGTATCGGCTACCCTATGCACTAATAATCTACCCCTATGCACTAAAACATGTTGAAAACCAAGTTTTTAAAATGAAAAAAAAAGAAGAAAATTTTGAATTCAAAATTGAAAAAGGGTGGTTCTCAGGGTACGTATCAGAGGTTTGTATGTGGCTGGATGCTGGTGGCAGTGAACTCGCTCGAATTTGTGGGTGTGGCATAGAATCCTATCCAACTTGGCTCTCCGCTCTCTCTCAAATTTTCATAATGTAAATTTTCAAATGAGTTTCTTTTCACCTATTTTGACCTTTTAAGGGGTAATTAAGGGCTAATTTTGGTGCATTTATTTAATTTTTCAAAATTGGCCTTGTTAATCAACTAATTAGCAATGTGGTAGGACTATCATCATTTTCAAGTGATAAATCTGGTTACCCTCATCAAATTCGAAGATCATCTGAATATAATTGAAAAACCATTTAATCATCTAAATTTTAAAAAACTTCAAAAATCCTTGATTTATCTCCGGAGAGGGCATCCATTCATCATCACTGAAAAATCAGAGTCTGGGGCATATTGTAATTTTTATCATCACGGTCTGAAAAAATTATTCTTTGAAGCAATGCATCTACGCACATCACTTCAAAGAGGGGCAAAATGTATGCACGTAAAAATGGTCCAGAGCATAATTAATATTTTATATTTAATTAGTAAATTCTAATTCTTCTACTATTATAAATAAATTGATAAATTTATTTATATGGTTCATTACCTTAGCTCATCTTTTTCAAAAATAACTTTCCTCTTAGATTAATTGAATGCAAAAATTTAAATAATTTATCATTTTGTTGATTTTCCTCCATTTTTAAATTTGAAATTTTAATTCAAATTTAGCACATATCTCCATATTTCTTCTAGCTACCTCCAACTCATCCTCCACCTCATCATATGCCAAAATTTTTTATTTATTTCTAATTTTTAAAACTAGGAATTTTCTCTCCAACCTCTCAACCTCCTAACTTCCTCGAAGACAGGTGGCTCCTTCTATTAATTGATGCTCTTGGACACTTGGAAGATTGGATCTTCCAAATGGAGCAGCCTCCATGAATTCCTCTAACCTCTTTGTGATCCATAGTCAATGCCTCAAGATCATGATCTTGATCATCCAGCTTTTCCACCTCGGCCCAAGCTTTGAAAAATCTATAAATAGAGAGAATTTCTACAAATTTTCATATAGAACTGGATTACAAACTTATGCTGAAAAAATCTTAGTGTAATTTGAGTGCATTGTGAGAGAGTTATAGTGAGTCTATAGCATTTTAGTTCATTTAGTGTTATCATAGTTATTTCAATCTTAGTATCTTAGTTGTTGCATCTTTTATACAACATTACCAATTGAATTGCATAATCAATTTTAGTATCATTTGAGTATATCAGTGCTCCATCATAGATCATTCAACATTTAAGCATCAAAAATCCAAAAATATAGTGATGTAGGCATGTAGTTTGTATTGCATAATATATTCTTATTTCTTAGGTTGTCATCTTTGTAGATTCATGTGAAACATTTAACTAGATCTGAGAGAATGAATTGAAAGGTCCTTAAGACTAGAGAACCATGAAATGATTTCAAAGGATAGCAATAGTGATTTAATTTAGTTATTTCAATTCCTTTTATGTAATACATTTCATGGATGCATGTGTTTGATTTTACTAATTAATATCACCTACACCTTAAAAAAAATCCACACAATATTCATTAAATTAAATGATTTAATGAATGGGGAAAAGTGAAATGACATTTAATTCATTAACTTAGGGTTATTTAATTAAATAGGAAGACTTAGGGAATTAAATTAAATATTTTGATTTTTTTCATTTAATGAGATGAAATGTTAGCGTGAAAAAGGGGGGAATTAACTTGATTGAATGAATTATATTAATAGATGAAAATGATGCAATTAATTAAATAGCTAGGATAATTTAATCAATTAAGCAAAAAGAGGATGGGTTTTAAGAAGAAATGATGTTAGTTAGCTGATGTCAACCAACAAGACATTTTTAAGTGTCTATACTTACAATAGAAGAAATATTTCAAAGATAAGGTTGCATATGTTGAATTTCACAAGACAACTGAAGGGGGGGGTGAATCAGTTGCACCAAATTCTTTACTTCTTAACTTAATCAATTCCACTCTAACCTCAGTCTATTATTAAGTATGAAAATGACATGAAGATAACATAAACACAATACCATAAACACCAGATTTACATGGAAAACCCTAATGAGGGAAAACCATGATGAGGATTAGCTCACAATATAGTAGTAATACAATACCAGATAAAAAAAGGCTCACTTCCTAGATATAAAGGCTCACTACCCAGATCAAGGGCTCACTGCCTTAGGAGTCACTGTCCAGAAAGAGAGGCTCACTACCTACAAAAAATACAAAGAAATAGATAATGATCCACCATTAGAAGTTACACACACTTCACAACTTGATCAGAAGATTATGAATATAATGAAGTACAATTTCCTTAATTCTCTCTTCCACACTCTTCTATTTCTCGAACCGAATGATGGATGGATATGAAATTCGCTACAACTTAACTTTCTTTTATACCATATTCAACCTTAGAAACATTCACCAAGGTCATCTATTCAAATTCAAATTACAAATTCAATCTAGGTCAGCTACTAAACATTCCTACAGTGGATAAGAATGTGAGGGGACCAAATACATATTTAATTTAGGACCCAAAAAAAACTTGGATCATGCACCCACTTCCTCAATTTGATGCAAATTAAAATGTACTGTGTAAACACTAGTTTAGTGAAACCTAATGAAAACACCAATGAAATTTGAAGTACACACATCATTATCAAGATATGCACATGTGGATTGCTCAACACACTTCACCAGTCAATTTACCATGTCTGAGAATATCTCATATACATCGACAAGAGCTTCAACAAACTTCATTTACAAAAAAAACTTCACCAGTTCAATCAGGACAACCAACAAAAAATAAAGACTCTAGAGAAGGTCTTCCAGAGTGCTAAGCACATAAAGTATCATAAGGGATAGTCTCCCATATCTAAAAGATCTGAAGCCAAATACCAGAGGACTGCGAAGCCAAAACATTTCACCTAGTCAACAACTAGATAACTCTGAGAAACCAGTTCAAACACCGATTAACATTTTTTCTCTCCATCAAAATAGAAGTTGAAACTCAGAATATAAAATCCATTTAAGCTTATTAACACACCTATAAATCCACATTCATTGGTTCAACATAGGAGAAATATGGACCACAACACTGGATCATGCTCATAACATACTTCAACACAACTTTCTTTATATTTCAAATTTTCTCGAAAGCACTTGGAAAAATCCTACTCAACTTGTATGGTGTTGACATCAATGAAAAAATTAATGAAAACACCAAAAAACACATCCATACTTGCAAAAATCTCCCCCTTTATCATTGATGGTAACAAATGATGTGAAAAAACATCAAATTCCACATACAAGATTCTTAGAAGTGACAACCTGTCAAGCATAAAAGTTTCACATGATTTTCAGAAAGGACAACCTTGCAAGACACAATTTTCACAAGAATATCTCTCCCCCTTTGACATCAATGGGAAAGTACATTCTTACCATATAAAGCTTTGTTCACTCCCCCTAAGGAGTAAATCTACATCACATACTATAACAATGCACTTCTCTACTCCCCCTGAGGAGTAGACCCCAATCATCAGTCCAAAATAAAAGAGTCTCTAAAACCGCTAGACTAATGCACATCCATGTGCACTTAGTGTTGGATGTTGTGCTTGTCATTGATGTCAACACTATTAGCATTGGTGTCTTGAAGACTGTATATGTCGAAGATATTGAGAAAATTATATTAAATATGTTGAAGGCTTCCTATGAAGCTGTGAAGTTCAGTGTGATGAAAATTTCCGTATGTTGGTATTCATAAGTTTTGTATTAAAGGGTTTGTTCTTGAGACTATCTATTTTATAATCTATAAGTTTCAGAGGTGCGCATCGAAATTGGAGCAAGTTACGAGTTTTTGTGTTCCTGTGGTTATTCTGTTACTGTAGTTGGTGTTTTTGGAAGAAGAGAAAGTAATTCTGGTAATTTGAGTTGTTTCATATGCTCTTGTGATGTTCGTTGATGTTTCTAGATCATCATCTATCCATTTTTCATGTCTGTGTTGATCGGTGTGATTGTGATCAAAGATTTTTCCTTTATGTGTTTGGGTTTTCATGTTCTTAACCAAAATGGTGGTTGTAGCATGTTGTGGATCCTTGTGGATTAATTTTTGATTTTTTTTCAAATTTAAGGATGTTGATTTAGGTCTTCAGTATGTTGTGACTGACTTTTATTGGTGCATAATAATATTTGTTCATGAATTGGGCCAACAATTTGTAATTCATTTATTCTTTTATTTTTGGCCGACAAAGTTGATGTAATTCCATGAAATGGATATATAAGAGCGATTGTTTCCTCATTTGAAGTGTGCATGATGTATGTTTGAAAATTGTGTATGAGAAATGTGTGAATAGAGATTAGATCATTCGATTGCATAGCAAAGTGTGAGGAAGTTTGAGCGAAGTGTGAAGAAGTGTTTCTGTGCCTAATCAAAATTGTCATCAGGCTTTTGAAGAAGCTAATTTCTTCGTTCAACCTCTTCAGATGGATTTAATCTAATAGTTTTATGTAAGTCAGTGTGTCTTCTCTGAGCAGTGACCTCTAGGAAGTGTGCCTAAATTCATGTGCATTCCTTATTCATTTTCTTTATACTTTTAATAGGGTATAACTTGTGGATTAACCTCCATCGTGGTTTTTCCTCTTTAACAAGGTTTCTATGCAAAAATATTGGTGTTATGTGTGATTCTAATGTGTTGTTGATTCATGCTTTCATTGTTATTTATCATATCTAAGATTGAAGGTTAATAAGGTTGAATAAGTTTTAAATTTTTTGATGACCAAGTCACCCCCCTCTTAGTTGTCTATTCTTCTTTTGTCAACAATTGGTATCAGAGCAGGTTCCTCTGAAGAAGTTTAATAGCTTGAGGTGATCTGATATGGCATCATACAAGAAGGATAGTCCTAGATTCGATGGAACATAATACTTTTTGTGGAAGGATAGAATGGATTTCATTTGAAGTGCATTAGTGACCCCTTCTGGAAGATTACAAAGAATAGATATGTTATTCCTCATAATGGTCCCTCTACTCCTGATGAAATCAAAAAAGATGAAACTAATATCAGGGCTATAGAAGCATTATTGAGTGCTTTGACAGATTCAGAGATGACAAATGTAATTGGTCTGAAAACAACATATGAGATCTGGAAGAAGCTGGAAACATTGTATGAAGGAGATGCACAAGTGAAAGTTGCTAAGCTACAAAGTCTAAAAGGCAAGTGGGAAAACTTGAAAATGAGTGGAGATGAAAGAACTATTTCATTCATGCAGAAAGTAAATGAACTAGTGATGGGTATTAGATGTGTTGATGGAATATTGGATGAAGAAGAGATTGTAGCTAAAGTGCTTAGATAATTTCCTACTTCTTACAAAATTAAAGCTCGTGTTATTGAATAGCTCAAAACAATAACAAATGTGACAAGAGATATTGTAATTGGTAAGCTTGTTGCCTTTGAATTAAGTGAGTTTGGTGATTCTACCCATAAGATAGAATCTACATTTAAGGCTATTGTATCTGAAAGAAAACAATAGAGAAATGATCTAAGAGACAGTTCCAAAAAGACATTCAAGTATGAAGATGAGATGAAACATATTGAAGATGAAGAAAGAGAGTTAGAAGAGCTAGAAGCATTGATTGTGAAAAGAGAAGCCAAAGGACAAGGAAGTATAAAGGAAATTTTCCTAGTAAATGTTTCTCTTGCAATAATATAGGTCATTTTGCATCAAGGTGTTTTGAAAGAGTTCCTAGGTTCAATTTTGACAAGCCTAGATTTCAAAAGAAATGTAATTATGTTGAAGAAGTTGTTACTGATGAGGAATTTGACAAAGAAAATGGAAATAAAGATGGATGGATATTAATTTCTATCAAGGAAAATGGTCTCGAGTCTATTGCATCTCAAAAAACGTAGGTTTGAACCATGAGAGTTTTCCAAGCTCTCACAATGCTTTTGGCCAATGTACAAGGCCAATTAATGCAATTGAACCTTGTTCTCTTTAGGTTCTATCAGACCAAGGCAAGTGAACCTATATGAATGATGAAGATTGAAATGTATTTCTTGGTTGAGCAATCTATCCACAATGGAAAATGGAAGTGAATAGATAAAAACCACTATAACTAATCCTACTCCTACTGCACAAAAGAAAGGATTTTGAATAAGTTTTTTGTTTATGAATTTTATCTCTAGGTTGAGGTAGACTAGTGCCTTCTATCCACATGGGAAATGGAGTCAAAATTAGGAATTATGTGTGTTTACTTCTCTAGTTTAATTCTAGTTGTTAGGCACTTTGAAAATGAAATTCCAATTACTGGCATACAACTTCATTTATTTATGTATTACATAAATAGTGTTGGAATGTTTCTTAATTTGGTTCTTCTTTAACTACCCAAAAGAAATCCTAAAATTGCAATGACTTACTTGAAGGGATTTAATTCTGACTTACAAACACCAATAAATAAAAATCACACAAAATGGGAATACATTCTGATAAATCAAAGATTGTACTTGATATGCTAATTAAAAAAATTAAAGGATCTCAAGTTGGAGAGAACCAGATAAAAGAATGTAAATTATTTCAACACAACAACTAAAACAGGAAGGTTTTCACTAGTTAAAAATATTAATCTCCATTGCTTTGTTTCAAGAAATATTTGTACATTTTTTACATTCCCAGCTAGAAAAATCTAATTCCTGCTCTCTAACTGCTTCCCCAACTGACTTTTCAAAATATTTATACATCATATCTGAAGAGTCACGACCCTTCACTTTTCTGGTAAAATCGTTTACATTCCATTAACAAAAACTAAAACATTCAATTGGATTTACTTATCGGCAAATCAAATGTTTTAAACTATAGACGAGCCTTTAGTTTTCCTTTTATACCTTGACCAGTCTTTACATTTTTCTTCCCTATGGATTTTATTGTATTTATCGCTCTACCATAGTCAACCTATTGACCGGCCCTGGTACAGCGGTGAATGACATTTCCTATCACCTCCGACTATCTACTGCTTTACCACAGTCATCATTCTATCCACCAACAGTACTATGGTAACAATTGTTGTTACTTTCACTGCTTCCACTGCATTACCGTAGCCTCCTCGCTACCTTCCCACAGTACCACGATATGACTATTAGCCACTTCCATCACCATCTACGTGTTACCGCGGTCTACAATCTAACCTCATGCGGTATCGTGGTAGCCGCTTGATTAACCGCCACCATCACTTAACTACATGCCCCTATCCACCTCCTTATAGTAGTCTATGGTTTAACCGCGTGCGATACTGTGGTATATCTTCTACTTTGCTTTTCTGGTTATCTCACTGTTAGTCTTTGTTCATCGCGCAACCACTAACTGTCACTATGCCACCACAATTGGTTTGAAGACTGTGTGTGGTATAGTGGTAACAGTCATCATGACTTCGCTTAACCTACACTGCTATACCACGAGCCACTTTGAAAAAGGCCATGGTAAAGCGGTAAATGCTATAGGTTGTAAAATATGGCAATGATAATGGGATTTTTTAGTTTTATGAAAGGTAGTGAATGATTTTTTGATGAAAAGATAGTGAAATATTAGGTTCAAAATGGGAAAATCATATAGGTTTTTAATGCAAATTTTTGGTTCTAACAGTGGCTCCTGTTGGGGATGAGTGATTTTGCAAATCACTACAAGAATCTAGAATATCTACGGGGAGAGTAGACCAAGTGAATGAAATGAAAAATGAAGGCCATGGAATATGGAGGGAATGAATAAGAGCAAAGATGGAAAATGGAGCAAAATGGTGAACTGGAAAATCCTATACTACTATACATTGAAAGAAAATGATGTTAACAACAAGGGCACCTTTGGAAATTTCCATGTACTAGCAAACCCAGACCCTTCAAAATTTCTAAGAGTACTGTGCATGGAAAAGAATGTTTAAAGAGGCTTGTTAGGGATTGTCCATGCACTAGCAATCCTTAATCCTTTGTATCTGCTATGGTTCAAAAATCAAACCATAAGGGATGGCCCCAGGCCATCCCAAATGAAAAACCTACACTTTCCTTTGTCATAGACCTTATTCTGTTTAGAGCTCATCAGGTTTCTTTTAAAATTGTCCATTCCATCTGCCTTGCAACATGCATTGTGATTAAACTTTTTTAGGAAATCATTGTATTCAACCTGACTCATATTCATTTCACCACTCTATATTTTATCATTCCTATTATCATATGACAAATATTTTTCATCTTCAGCATACAAAGTGTATCCATATTCAACAAAAATTTCATAGGCTTGATCATTATCATATGTTGCTGAATGATCTAGCAATTGCACTAGGACCTGAAAATATGAATGCATTTCTTGGAAATCAAAAAATTATATCTCATCAATATTTTTTGAAATAGTCAAATCACTTTCTATTTCTTTCCTATCACTAGTTGGCATTGACACACACATTTGATCCATATAGTCTTCTTTATACATACTTGAATCAATAAATATTGAACACTCATCATCTACAACATGCAAACCAACATAATTTTCTTACAAACAAGAATTATTCAAATCACATACCTCTTCTTGGACACAAATGGATTCTTGATCAGCTCCAAAGAACTCCTCATCACTGTGAGAGATGCACATGGGGTTATATGAATTGTTACACATAATATCTTCACTGTCAAAGCATATATAGGTTGGAGCAAAAACTCTAGAATCATCTTTATGTGCATACTTTTGGTATTCAAGAGTTAACAAATCTGAAACTTTCTCACTACTGAGTGAACATGTTTCATTCAGATCTTCTGCTAATTCTCCAATTTCTTGATAATCACCTTGTTGTAGATCAACATCCATAACTTCATCCTCACAATTTGAATCACAATCTATTATGGAAGAGAGAATCTCCATATCTTCATTGTTGGATGACATGGTACCTTCTTCTATTTCAGGTTCTGAATTATTACTAGTAGTATCCACATACCATGTCCCAAGAATGGAATCAATAAGTTTATTCACTGCATCCAAGGCACACTATTTTGATGATTCTGTCCAATAAAATGATTTAGGCCATAATACTCTTAGAAGTGTTGATGGTGAAAATGACACACACAACATTAAAATAGAATATTTCTACTCTATTTCTCTTGAAAAAGAAAGACAACATGTAGTACCCTAACTCCGAAGGTCCTGGTAGTTGGTTCTCAACTATTTGGTGTCACTCAATTGGTTCATGCAACTGTAATATTCAAGGGGCCTATGCTGGTAACAAAAGATTCAAGCTATGACTCATTTCATCAAACTATTTTAGTAAATCAATGGGAGTTTTCAAATAAAAGAAAAAGATAGATCAAAGGGGTAAACAAGTAAGTATGGATCAAACTTATCTAATATCCGGACATATACTTTTGCCAATGAATTTTTTCTAACATATCACAAAAACCAAAGCATGACACAACCTACAGAATAACTATACTATTCCATGCATTTAAGGTGCTTAATTCAATTCCACTATTCACATATCACAATTATTTCCAAGATTTCAGAACAATACGCATTCATTCATCATCAAAATTATAGATCGAGAGACTTTAATAACTTTAATTCAATGACAATCTAACAAGATAATCTTTAAATCTGGTTTCTTCTAATGACTTTAATCACATAAGAAACTATCATGCTTTAGCACAATCACTGGCATTCAGATAGATTATAACTCATCATCCTTATCAAATAAAACAACTCCATGCTAACACCATATTGCGTAAACCTGTAATTCTATTAACTGTAAAAGATCAAGTACAAAGTACATATGTGAATCACCACAAAAATTCTATCTTCTAAACTCAGGTAATCCAATCCTATTCTCAATTAGCCGACCCTTACAATATGATACCCATCAGGTATTTATAGATATACAAAAGCTCAAACTCTACTTCTAATTTAGGTTATCCACCATTTTAGGAACTAGACTCTCTTGGAAACTCAAATCAATTTGATCTTGAGTTCTTACATTTTAAACATTCAGTGTAAACTAAAAATAGAAGATAGAAGAGAAGAAGAAATCATGCGCTCAAAAAAAATTGATAGTGCCGCATGCAACATGCAAAGAATGAGAACATTGTGTATGTAGGGACTCATGCATGTGAAGCTGGATTTGCAATAAACTCATCATAGCTAGTGAAGACTTGTTGTAATGTATCCATCTCTGGCCAATCAATCCAGCTATCCTCAAACTTGATTCGATCCAACTCTGTTGCAGCAAATTCCCTCATACTTTTTATTTTTATTAACTCTCTCCCAACAACTTTTATCTCTTCTTTGACTTCTACTAGTCGATCTATTATTAACTCTTCGCCATCATCTTCTTTTTGTATGAATCCTTTGAATTTTTCATCCCATTTATCTTTCACTTGACTCAAAGGCATGCCCTCCTCTGAAAATGCATTCACATCTACAATTATAGCAATGACTACTTCTAATTCTTCTGATTGCTCAGTCAAGTGATTAGCAGTTTCTTGAATCTCATCTTTGTGTTTACACAAAAATTCAGTCATAAACTGGAGTATGCGAGAAGTTTTCTCCACAAAATCCCTATTCTCTTCCTCAAGTATGGATTGTTCTAAAAGAGTTGTTAGAGGCAATGCACTTACTGTTTCCAACTTTTGACTGTATTCTTTGTATTCCTCTTCTTGTTTTTCCGACGCCTCAATGTATTCATACATTTCTTTTACTAACTCTTTGGTGTACTTGTAGGCTTCAAATCCTTTTACTAAAACCTCCCCTACCTTTTGGTTCAATTTGTCTATCCACCTATCTACCATCTCCGCCTTTCCTCTAACCTACACCAAATCATCTACCTCCTTATTGCTTAACAAAATAGTAGTCTCAATGGCTGCTACCTATTGTGACCTTGGAGAGGAGACACTCTTCAAGAATGAACGTAACTGATCCAATTGAGCTTTAAACTCATCCTTCTTTTTCTTGTCCTTGATCATTCTTGATTTGGTCGTTGAAGCCACCACATCAATCAAATTCATTTGCTGATTTCTAGTAGGTCTTCCCAAATTGACCATACTCAGTAGATAATCTATTAACTGCATATCCCTACCTCCTTTTCTATAATCGGGATGGAACATTCAGCAAAAATTTCCCCTTTTTCTATGAGACGGGTAGAATGTAGAATTTTAGCCTTCTTTTTAGGCCTTTCCTGCTCGATCCCCTTCATCATATCCTCCCAATTGAGAGGTTATGGAGGTGTTCTTGTCCTTTTTTGTAGGTCCAATTTCAGCCAAGTAGGAGCACTTGGAGCAGTAGTCATCATAGAAGAAGAGGGGACAATAGTAGAAGATGGCTTCATACATACTTGAGATTGGGGAGTCAACCCTCAATTTCTCTTGTTGCTCTTGCAGTGTGTGTATCTGAACCAGCTTTTCAGCCTCTTCTCTATCTTTGTGTTCTTGTATTTTCTTGTCTTCCTCTTCCTTCCTCACCCTCTCTTCTTCCAACTGATTTCTCTCCATTTTTTCCTTTTCCAATCTTTCTTCCTCTAATTTTTCTTTCTCTATTATTTCCCTTTCTAGAGCTTCACTATCCAATTTCTCTTTCTTTAACTTTTCCTACTCAAGAGCCTCCTTTTCTAGCTTCTCCTTTACTAATCTCTCCACTTCTAAGGCCTTGAGCTTTTCTATCTTTGCTTCTTCCTCTTGCTATTTCTTAATTAGCTCTTTGGCTTCCTTTTCCTTCCTTATCTTTTCTGCTTCTTCTTCTTTCTATCGAGCTTCTTCTGCAAGTTTTAACTTAGCAAGTAAGATTTCCTTTTCTCTCTGGTTCCTTGCCTTTTCTTCCTAAAGGTCATGGATCTTTTGTATTAATTCTAACTTGTCTTTCTCTGCTTTAACTTTAAGCTCATATTCTTGTTGCTTTCTTTGCTTCTCTTCTTCATCAACTGCTGCCTTTTCCTTAACTTGTTTTGCTTTCAATTATTGTTGGTGCAATGCAGCATCAACTTGTATCTTGGCATCAATTACTTTTTGTGTTTCCCCTACAGCCCTTGCATCAGACTTTCTCTTTTCCTCTTCAAACATTATCCATTTCTCTTCTTGTGTGAAAATCTGCTCCACATTCTCCTCTAGAGGCATGTTTTCTTGCAAATCCTTTTCTGACAGATTTTCATCTGAATCTGTCTCAACTTCCAAAATTTCCTCCTCCACTTCTTTTCCCTTGGCAGCTTCATCCAAGCTATGAAGAGTTCCTTCCTGAATTTCTTTACTCTTCTTTCTTGTAATTGGAGCTTGGGCGGATGATTCACCTAATGTAGGTGTTAAAATAACAAATCCAGCTAGAGCATCTCCTTCTTGTGTTTCCTCTCCATCATCTACCACCTCAAGTTCTATTTCTTCAATGTCCGGAGGAAAGAATTCTAATGGCTCTTCGGGAGGTGGCTTTCTCTTAATTCTCTTGTATCCTTTACCCTTTTTAAGAACTGGTCCTTGAGAAGTTTGAGTTCTTAATACTAACCATTGCACACTTCTATTAAACACTGTCCTTCCAATCTTCTTAATATCAATTGTTTGCTCAACATCCCAATGAATTGGATCTAGGCTCTTGGTGCCAATCTTCAACGCTTCATATGATGGATCCAATACAATTTTTTCATCCACCAATGTGTCACGAATGCTTTCTTTAACACCTAGCTCCGAAATGAGTGAAACAGACAATCTTTCATAATTCTTCTTTCTTAAGTCATATTCATCTTGCCTATCACTCCAAAAGTCTTCTAACAAACTAAAATGTCTAGTGAATACTGAAGGTAATAAGCCATACATCTTCTTCTTTGGATGAAAATACCTACGAGCTATATACAGTCCCAATTTTAACTGTATCAACTCATTACAGACCAACTTTGCTCCCTTTAAGTGTTGAGAGCTATATCCACCCAATTTCATGGGAAATTTATGACATCCAATCTTATGCTTAATCCCAAATCGAGCATTAACTCCCAGAGCTTGATATACAAACTCCATCAAAACTATCCTATTACTGCAACACCTTGGAAGTAAATGTGGATGGCCTTCAAAACCAAATAACCTTAAGTATGTAAATTTGAGGTATTTGATGTACCAACATCACCATTGAACAATGAACACCATGGCTTCTTGACTTAACCGGTATCCCGCATCTCCATTCAATTGATTGATGACCACATATAAAAATGCATCATTGACTCTTCTGAAATGAGTCTCAGCAACTTGAAGAGATAATTGGTCATAGTGCTCCCATACCTTCTTTTTTCCATCCAAGGCTCCCATTATGCCAACTCTATTCAAACTTTGGAAAACACCCAACCTTGCCACTACATAAACAATGTAAGAGCTCGTAAAGAAACACTTGGTTTGCCTAACATTAGTCAATTGATCATATATAGCATTAGAGACAATCATTGGCCAATCAAACTGTTGGGCTCCATTTAAGATTGTCTGGATGAAAGGAAACATCCATTCCTTGAACCAAAATGTATCTCTCTTCCCAAAAACTCTTGATAGGATCATGATTGAATCTGACACCTCCTTATAGAAAATTTCCCTCTTTGGCTGATCTGAAAGCTTGCTCAGAGATTTCTTTTCCATCTTCAACCATTTCTTATTCAAATGAGATTTATTAGAGTCCTTATGCTTGCTATACTTCTCCAATGCCTCTGCCTCAATTAGCTGCACCAAGTTCTTGGGATCCGGAACACCAAATATATTTTGAAACATCAGAGGAGTAAGATCAATAATCACATTATTTTGTGAATCCATGCATAATCTTGTAGCAAGATTGTAAGTACTAGCTAATATCAAAATCAACTCTAGGCACTGGATTGACAATGGGAATATGGTAATATGTGCCAAGCTTGAATCAACAATCCTTTGTGTCCTTCCTGTTAAACCTTCTCGTTCTGCAAAGGTTTTTGCATGTAACTCCTCAAAGTCGTACTGGCCCAAGTTCATATCAGTGATGTCCAACCAGTTTGATTCCACCTTGCTCACTTTCACCATCAGGTTCCTATGATCATACCTCAAGGTATAAGGCAGTTGTTCTGGCTTTACCTTCTTGGGTTTTGGTGCTACCTTTGATTTTCTAGCCAGTTGGTTCCTTCGAGCAGCTTCTCCTGATGTTCCTGACATCTTTCAATTTCCCTACAAGTGAACCTCTAATTAGATCTTTAGAGATCATTATAAAACATACTTTAAAAACCATACCTTTCACATATGCACCGGAGGTGGAACCAGGCAAAAACTCAACGTAACATGGTCTCTTTTACAACACTGTCAGACTTGGAGCCAAAACCAACATAGATAATCAACTAATGATAAACGAGCATGGAGTCAGAGTCAAGATGAGAATCAGAACCGGGATCAGAATGGAGAAGGGATTTGATTTTCTTTAGAATTTCAAATTTTCATATCCGATTTCCACTCCACCTCCGCTTACATCTAGATTATCGTCATTTTCCAAAGAAGACTTCTATTCTATGCGAAGCCAGAAACGGGATGGAAACAGAATTGGTAACTTTTGTAAAAATAGTACTTTCAAGTTCATAATCGATTTCAATCCCATCTCCAGCTAGGTTGACCGTGATGTCATCAAATGATTTTGTTGATTTAACATATAACTTCATGATTAGAACCAAGGTCACTAAAAAAAATGAAAAGGGGGTCTAAAAATACTCCATTCATATGACCGTGGGGAACAACTGCATATTTTTAGGGCATCATATTTTAATCATTTAAAAGTGATCACAGACAGACATGAAACCCTAATCTAACAAAAATGATAAAAACTAGGGCACGAATTCTAAACCTTGCCGGTTATCGGAATGCAAAACGTGACAAAAACCCTAAGTAAAATGATGAATCACTTTACCCTAACTCACTATCATTCTCTAATCAACCACACTGCCATTTAAAACCTAAGGCGTAATCTAACTCACTACCAATCCAAAACAGCACGACGCGATCACGACTAAATCATGAAAGCGACCATGCCCTAAAAATAGAAAGAACTAAAAATAAAAGTAAAAGAAATAAAGAACATAACCAGACAAATAAAATAAAACAAGACCCGACTCAAACAAGCCCACGAAGAAACATGAAATCATTTGAAAATGACATGATTCAGAGCACGGGCAAATATATACAAAACATGCAACAGTAAATAAAATGAAGAACAATGATAAGAAAATCTACCTTGAATACACAAGAAATAGCTAACCTTTTGAACTGGTTCACACACAACACTCTTCTCCTCCTTCAATATTTTCGATCAATTTCCTCAAATGAACTCTGTTGCTACTCTCTCGTGCTCTTCAATATCTTAATAATGATAATAATGATCCATTTAGTCCCTAAATAAGGTAAAAAATGAAGATTTCTACCTACATGAGCAGCTTTCATTAATGCATTAACACGTAGTAAAAGCGGAGTCAGAACTGAAAGTGAACGAGCACTTCTCTACAGTGTAACTTCAGTCAAAAAGTCAATGACCCAAAAGTGGCAGGGTGGAATTAAAATGGAAACTGCTTCGAAATTTTAAGGAATCTCCAAACTTCATTCTCATTCTAGTTCCGAGTATGCGAACCAAACACAAAACAAAACCAAACACAAAAATTAAACCAAAAGACTGATATACTAAAACTAAACACTAAGACACCAACTAAAACAAAATACAAACAACGGAGGCGGGGGAAGAATTAAAATGGAAACTACAATTTTTGATAACGACCAACTTAACACCCACTTCGGCTCCAGATCTACTGAAGACAAAAGAAAGGACCAAAGAAAAGACCATCGGGATGGGAACCAAAACAAGTTTGAAAAGAACTTTCAGAACTCGATTCAGTTCTGGTCCCGGCTTTAACAGACTAAACCAAAAACAAACAAAGTTTTAGAAGCAAAATGACTCCAAACTTTGTTTAAACAACAACAAAGGATAAAGAAAAACAAGGGGGGCCGATTTTGACTAAGGAAAAATATGGGGTGGTTATGCAAGGCATAACAAATGGCGACTCAACTGGGAAAATGGTTTATCCATTTTCAAGATACCCAAAGAAAATTTCAGTCACCCAAAAACTACTTGGCTTATAAACACTTTAACTTGAATAAGATCAGATATATGTGGAATAAGTTTGAGTTTGAATCTTAGATGTTATGTGCTCATGAGTTATTTTTGAATCTGAGTGTGTGCTTATATTGTGCATCATTCTTTGTAGATAATTTCTCTATTTGTGAACAACTATACCTAAGATCCAAGTTACATAAGTTGAGTCTTTTAACTATCGTGCAGTAAAATCCTAGGTATTGCTCCACTGCCAGATAGGCATCCATAGCCCTGATGGAGATGCCTCTAGTTCTCACAAAGCATTACTCTAGTGCCAGCCAGGCGTCCATAGCCCCGATAGAGATACTTGATTACCCACTTGATATTGAGATTCCCTTTCTTCTTTTTCTTTTCATTCTCTCTTCTTTTTTTTTTTACTTGTAGAAATTCTTTTATGCATCTTTCTCAATACTCAGATTCAAAGAATCTAAAATGTGGGTTGAGAACTACAATGGATTTCATGATAGTCTTAGAATCATATTTTTCACTTGAATCAAAGGTAGAGTTATTCTAAAACAGATAGGCATCTACTCATGTAGATGTTTAATCTAATTTGGTGACAAATTTTTGATGACAATTCATGAGATATTCACAATGTATCTTCTTATCTTTAAATAACCTTTCAAACCCAAACTAGAATGACCATTAGACATAAGTTTCAAAATGAAATCCTTTTCAATGATTATTATGAGAATACCTAAACCAATTGCTCTCTTATTACCAATAGTATACTTTGAATAACAACCCCTTGACCTAAGATGAGCAAACTGAGAATCCCCAACGAAACAAGACAAAACAAAAGAAACAAACAAAACAAAGAAAAAAAGAAAAACAAAAATCAAAACAAAACAAAATAAAAACTAAAAACTAAAAAAAAACAATCTAAACAAAAACTTAATTACATATGATACAGTATAGTACATTCCTTTTCAAAGCATCAGATCTTCTATGCACCAAAATAGTGCTTGAGAAACTGACCATTAACTAGTAATGGAACAGGCTCTCCTGTTAAGGTACTCAACTGAAAAGCATTCTCGCCTAAAATTTCGGCCACTTGATAAGGACCTAACCAAAGTCTATCAAATTTCTGATGATCTCCCTTCTTTTCTCTAGCCTTATCCCATAATAAAACAAGATCTGATATTCTAAAGGATTTTATTTTGGCTCTTTTGTCAAACCATCATTTGACAACCGCCTGATGTTTAGAGAATTACTGCAGAGCAGCATCTCTTTGTTCTTCCATGTTCAGTAAATTAAGCAGTCTAACCTCAATCCTATCATCCCTAGTATAAAATTCTTGCATGAACTTAAGAACAGGTATTTGTAAATGTATGGGGAATATTGGATCTTGGTCGTAGACTAGCTTGAAAGGTGAATTCCCTAAGACTGCTTTAATTCTAGTTCGATCTACCCATAAGGCAAATCTCAATTGGTTATGCCAGTCCCTAGGGTTACTTTCTAACAACTTTTTTATAACTTCCAACAAAATCTTATTTGTGGACTCAACCACTCCATTTCCTTGAGGGTAATAATTGGAAGAATATTTCAACACAATCTTATGTTCATAGGCCCATGAAATAAACTCATCAGAAGAAAAAGCAGGGCCATTATCACATACCAGAGCAAATGGAACTTTAAACCTAGTTGTGATGTTCTCAGTTAGAAACTTGATGACCACCTCGGTGGTACTATTCTTGCAAGGTTGTGCCTCTGTCCAATGTGTGTAGTAGTCAGTTGCAGTCAAGATGAATTTATGACCTGCAAAAGAATTTGGATTAATTACTCCCACAAAATCCAGTGCCCATTGGGCCAATGGCCTTACCTCGTATACCGGTTGTAGGGGCATTGCAGGGTTTCTTTCTCTAGACGCAGAAGTTTGGCATACATGACAAGTCCTGCAATGTTGATGTGCATCTCTAAACACATAAGGCCAATAGTATCCTGACCTTAAAATCTGATGAGCTAAAGCATCAGCAGATCCATGTCCAGTTCCATGCCTCCCATGAAATTCACTTATAGCATGCTTTGCTTCTTGTTGATCCAAACAACGTAGATAGATTCCTTGAAAATTCTTCCTATAGATTGATCCCCCTTTGAGCATATAATGGGCACTCTTCATCCTCAATGCTCTCCTTTGAGTAGAATTCATTCCCTCTGGACATTTGTTATTGAGGAGGAAGAAAATTAAATCAGTATACCAGGGATCCCTTGTGAATGATTGAACCATGTATTGTTGACAAGTAATACTTTTGTCTACTTCAGCCATTTCCTTTGAAAAACCTTGGCCTCAAACAAGTTTCATTGGGTGAATTTCCAGGTCAAATTCTTGTAAGATGGCCATCCATTTTCCTCTTCTTTCTCCTAACTCACTCTGCATTAGGAGAGACTTCACCGCTAGATATAGAACTATGGCCATAACCTGACTTCAGATTATATAGTGCCTGAACTTCTTCACTATTCGCACCAATGCAAAAGCCTATTTCTCTATTGATGAATACCTTACTTCTGCATTGTTGAATGGAGAACTCATAAAATCTATAGGCCTCTCGTCGTTCTCTTCTCTTCTTTGTGTCATAACTACAACACATGAATGTTCAAAAGCAAAAGAATAAATGTAGAAGGGTTTTAGATAATCTGGGCTTGTTAAAATAGGTGTCTCAGATATAGATTCTTTAATCTGCATGAAAGTAGACTTAGCCTCTTCACTCCATTCAATCTTCGGATCCTTCTTCATCATTTCATTAAGTGGTTTGACAATCTCTGCAAACCCTATTATAAATTTCCTAACAAAATTGATCCTTCCAAAGAAAGACCTCATTTCCTTCTTACTTCCTGGCTTTGTCAATTTCAAGATGGCCTCCACTCAGTTAGGATCTATGGACATTCCCTCCTCTGATATAATGTGACCCAAGAGCTTTCCTTTAGAAACTCCAAATACACATTTCTTTCGGTTAAGAGAGACACCATAACTTATACATTTTTTTAACACTTTTTCCAAGTCAGCGGCATGATCTTCTCTATTCTTAGAGAAGATGGTCAAATCATCAACATAAATGATTATACATTTCCCTATTAGATATTTAAAAGCTACATCCATCACTCTTTGGAAAGTAGCACCAGCATTTATGAGACCAAACGACATTCTTCGGTAGGCAAATGTGCCCCACTTCGTAGTAAAAGCAGTCTTTATCCTATCCTCATGACTCACGAGGACCTGATTGTATCCTAAATACCCATCCAAGAAAGACATCATCTGAGATCCATTGACCTTCTGTAATACTTCATCCAGGGAAGGTAATGGATGGTTTTCCTTCTTAGAGGCCTTGTTTAAATTCCTGAAATCCACACATAACCTGATCTCCCCATTTTTCTTCCTTACAGGAACTAGATTAGCTACCCAAGTAGAGTCTCTAACTGGAAAGGTTATTCTTGCAGCCAAAATTTTATGCACTTCTTTCTGAATCAGAGGCTCAATTAATGCATTGATCGGGCGTTGCTTTTGGTGAAATGGCTTGGCATCAGGCTTGAGAGGAATTGTATGTGTGATAACTGATGTATCAAAAGTTTTCAGGTCATCATAGCTCTAGGCAATAGCTTCAATATTCTACTTCAAGACCTTAATTATCTCATCCTTTATTTCTTGAGGGCATGTCTTCCCTATAAGAACGTTCCTTTCTGGGCTAGAGTGAGTCAAATTAATAGACTCATACTTGCCTCCCTCACTCTTTGTAGGTACTCTTTGATAGGCTTGTGGATCTGAATCAAATATTCTTTCTAATGCTATCATCCGTTTTGGGATGTTATTGCTCTTTAAATCCAATATCCCTTCTAGACTATTATTTTCTAGATCCCAATCTCCTTGATCTCTATCAGAATCATCAATGATCTGCCCTTCAAATACATTAGAACTTTCTAAAAAGGCTAAAATATGTTGATCATCATTAAATACCTGAAAGTGTTTGAAATTATCGGGAACAACTGGGACTGAAATCAACTCAACTGAAAACCTCTTAAGATTTGAGTCTTGCATAGGCTCTAATGTACTAGCAGCAACATCAAGAGCGTCTCCAATTTGATTTGATTCCTTGGGGATTAGACTAATTCCAAAGGCATCAAAATCTTCAATTAAATTCCAAACCTTGTTTCTATATGCAGCCAATATTTTGTTATGGCATGTGTACTGGCTACGTACCTGTTTCACAATCACCTCAGAATATCCCTGCACTGCAAGAGCATTAACCTTCTTCTTATGAGCAAAGATAAGCCCACGAGCAAGTGCTTCATATTCAGCCACATTGTTAGTGCAACCAAATTACAATCTGTAAGAAGCAAAATAAGTCTTTCCTTTTGGATTAGTTAGTTCAATCCCTGCTCCACTTCCTGCTTTAGAACCATCAAATTTAAGAGTCCATAACTGGTCTTTGGCTAGGAGTTCTTTCTTTTTAGAAGTAATAGGGAATGACTGACTTGAAACTTGTGGCGGCTCGGACTTTAGCTATTTATCAGAATGTAATTCAGGACAAAGTTGAGTTGAGGGTTTTTCTATATTTTCAGCCTGCCCAGGAATTACTTCTTGAACACCCTCCTGGGTCAAATTCTCATCCCACTCACATTGTATCAATTCCTTGGGAATTGGAAAAGTATGTGGGGAAGGTGTATCAAATAGGAACTGGGATACCTTCATCTCTTCTTGAATTTCTAAACAAACAACATGAGTCTATTCTTCTGGGGAAGAACCTCCTTGTTGAGAAAGACTAGCCTGTGTAAGAATAGTTGCATCTTTAACTTGAAAGGAAAACTTATTGATGGGGGTCTAGACTTGTTCCTCTTGACATACTTGTTGATGTTGATCTACAAGACTTAGAATATCTAAGCATGAATGACATGTTATCTCCAAATGATTATGATAGTGAATCCTACACCAATTAGGAAGTAATAAACTAAATAAGTCTATTTCTTCTTCTAAAACTAGCCTATCTTGTTGTAGTTTTCTTATTAAAACCTGCTAGTTGATGGTGATCATCGGGACATTATGATCTAAAGGTAATGTGTCCTCAAGACTAACTACAAAAAAGGTGAGTACTTCCTCTTGTTTGTAAACACCAATCTCAGTCTCGAAGAATGCTACTTCATTTGAAGCATCGTATTCTATGATCATGTGTTTAAGCCTAGGTTCACTTTCAATTCTTATCTGTGTGGCAACTCCTTTCCATGGTAACCACATGTGCGAAAAATCCAATGATAGATATCCCCCTATGCTTTTCATTAGCTCTCAGCTTAGTAACATACCATATGCTTCTGGGATATGAACTACTTGGATATCTATATAGGTCTGGATCCTTGGATCTGATCCAACCTGCACATGCATGTTCTTCAGCTCACTAACAACATTGACTTTGGTTTTATCCAATTGAATCACCTTCTTATTAGTGGGGAGGGGACTCAATTCTAACTTCTTACAAATCGAAAAAGGCATGACATTCCCTGATGCTCCAGAATCTAATAAACAATTGTGCAGATTCTTTCCAAAGATTCTCAAACTTAATAGAAAAGGTGGGGTACTAGTCTTACCTTTATAAATAACTACATTTGTTTCCTTTGCTGGAGTCACTTTACCTTTTCCTTTCAAGTGATTTGTTTCTTCCAAAGCTTTTAATACCACCTCCCGTTGATTTGGGCACCACTTCATGATATCAAAGAAAGACAGTGATGTCTTCTGCCTCTATAATTCTACAATGAAATCAAACTCTGAATCATTCCTAACTTGATATTTAGGAAAAGGAGGTGGATTACCTCTATTCTGAGAGTCAGAAGGTCCCTTTGGTGGAGGTGGATTGTTATCTACATTCTGGTTTGATGGAACCATAGTATTCGGGGGTGCAGATGTAGTGAATGGCCCCTTATTCTGATTCCTTAAAAAATGACCACCCTTAGATTGGAAAGCTTGAGCATCATAGACATCTTCCTCTGGCTTGTTATCCCCTTGCATAGGGAATTGATATTTTTCTTCAATGGTTTCATAAGTCATGGCAGTGTTGGTTGGCCCATTATCCTGATTGGAATTTCCTACTGGAGGATGAGTATTAGCTTGTGCAATTTTTACAATTTTCTCCATCTCTGGGAAATTAACCTCAAAATGTGTTGTTGTATCATGCAACCTACACCAATTGGTCATAAAATTCAAATCAGCAACATTAGCAATATGTGGTCTGTCCTCACCTGTTTGATAATTATGGGGAACTCCCCCGTTGTTAGGCCCAGTATTCCATTGCCTATTGTTGTTGTTGTTGTCATTGAACATCTAATTGTATCCTATATTTTGATTTTGATAATTTTGATTTGAGGAGTTCTGACCCTAGAAATTTTGATTGGTGTTTTGATTGTTGTTTTGGTTGAAGTAATTTCCCTAAGTATTATAACCTCCCTGATTATTGTAATTCTGGTTTTGGTTGGGAGGAGGGTTTTGCCTAAGTTGTGCCATTTCATTTGACATCTGAGAGAGAGTCTTCTTGAGAGTCTCTAACTCACTTGTGAGTTGAATATTTTGTTCATTCTGCACATTTTGGACTATGAATGGCGAATGGAAATGGGTTGGTCCTCCCCCTTGTTGCGGTTGACTTTGAGGTTTTTGTTGTGGAGGTTGATGAGAGGAATCTTGTGTGCCATTACCAAAGAAGGTCATAGTGGGTGAAGCTTGTAACTCAGATACTAGTACATATTGGGAATAAGACATCCCTGAGACTGTATTGTATAATGGTGGAGTAGGCACCTGATAATTCATGGGAGGTAGAGTTGCTCCCAAAGCTCTAGATTGCAGACTTATCTGCTATTGTAATTTGATAGCCAAATGATAAATTTTGGACAGAGAGTCAATCTCATCGGGTTGATAAGTTCTTTGTAAGAACATGCCAATCAAAGGATCAACAGCTCTCAAATATGCCTATATGGCCATACCCTCTAGCACTAGGTAGGGCTCTTGTAGCCCATGATACATCCTGTGGAACCTAGTGTTGAACAAAGGCAATGGTTCATGATGTTCCTTTCTTATGGTGGAAAATTGGTGATATAATATTGCAGGATCCACATAAACCCTGAATTGATTAATAAAAGCATTTTCTAAATCTATCCAACCCATGATAGATCCCTGGGGAAAATTTAGATACCAATTATATGCCATATCTCCTAAACAATAAGGAAACAATCTACATACCACATCCTGATGAGCAACTTGAGCTCATGTGCAAGCATCTTTGAATGCTTATATATGTTCCTTAGCACTTCTCGATTCTCCATGCATGTATTTCGGATAGAACTTCTCTGGGTTCTTTGGTAAATCATGGAATCGCCCAGGAATAGTCCCTAACAGGCAGGGATTATTCACAAAGTAAGCCATCGATGGGATTGGTTGGGCAGGTGGTGGTGATGCAGGCCGAATTGGAGGTGGTGATGTAGGTCGAACTGGTGGTGGTGTGGATGGAATTGGTGAAAAATCCTGGTGGAGTAAGTGGTGGTGGTAATGTAGGTATTTCTATCGTACGAGCATGTGGTCTAGGTCTAACTAGAGTTTGTAGTTCTTTGAATGGTTCAGGATTAGCAAAGGATCTGAGAATCCTCTCGTATCTCTCTGGAAAAAATGACCTTGTGCGAGCCAGCTTGTTCTTTCAGGCCTTCCTTCTAGTGCCAATTTTTGTTGATGGTGAAAATAACACACACAATGTTAAAACAAAATATTTCTACTTTATTTCTCCTGGAAAAGAAAGACAACATGTAGTAGTCTAACTTCCAAGGTCCCGGTAGTTGGTTCTCAACTGTCTGGTGTCACTCAATCGGTTCATGCAACTGTAATATTCAAGGGGCTTGTGCTGGTAACAAAAGATTCAAGCTATGACTCATTTTATCAAACTGTTTTAGTAAATCAATGAGGTTTTTCAAATAAAAGAAAAAGATTGATCAAAGGGGTAAACTCGTAAGTATGGATCAAAATTATCTAATATCCTGACATATACTTTTGACAACGAATGTTTTCTAACAGATCACAAAAATCAAAGCATGACACAACCTACAGAATAACTATGTTATTGCATGTATCTCAGGTGCTTAATTCAATTCCACTATTCACATATCATAATTATTTCTAAGATTTCAAAACAACATAAATTCATTCATCATCAAAATTATAGATCGAGAGACTTTAATAACTTTAATTCAATGACAATCTAACAAGATAATCTTTAAATCTGGTTTCTTCTAATGACTTTCATCACATAAGAAACTATCATGCTTCAGCACAATCACTAGCATTCAGATAGATTATAACTCATTAGCCTTATCAAATAAAACAACTCCATGCTAACACCATATTGCATAAACCTGTAATTCTATTAACTATAAAAGATCAAGTACAAAGTATCTATGTGAATCACTACAAAAATTCTATCTTCTAAACTCAGGTAAGCCAATCCTATTCTCAATTAGCCGACCCTTACAATATGATACCCATCAGGTATTTATAGATACACAAAAGTTCAAACTCTACTTCTAATTTAGGTTATCCACCTTTTTAGGAACTAGACTCTCTTGGAAACTTAGATTAATTTGATATTGAGTTCTTACATTTTAAACATTTAGTTTAAACTAAAAATAGAAGATAGAAGAGAAGAAGAAATCATGCGCTCAAAAAAAACTGATACTGTTGCATGCAACATGCAAAGGAGGAGAATATTGTGCATGCAAGGACTCATGCATGCAAAGCTGGATCTGCAATAAACTCATCATTGCTGGTGAAGACTTGTTGTAATGTATCCATCTCTGGCCCATCAATCCAGCTATCCTCAAACTTGATTCGATCCAACTCTGCTGCAGCAAATTCCCTCATACTTTTTATTTTTATTAACTCTATCCCAGTAGCTTTTATCTCTTCTTTGACTTCTACTAGTCGATCTATTATTAACTCTTCACCATCATCTTCTTTTTGCATGAGTCCTTAGAATCTTTCATCCCATTTCTCTTTCACTTGACTCAAAGGCATGCCCTCCTCTAAAAATGCATTCAAATCTACAATTATAGCAATGACTACTTCTAATTCTTCCAATTGCTTAGTCAAGTTATTAGCAGTTTCTTGAATCTCATCTTTGTGTTTACACAAAAAGTCAATCCTAAACTGGAGTATGCGAGAAGTTTTCTCCAAAAAATCCCTGTTATCTTCCTCAAGTATGGATTTTTCTAGAAGAGTTGTTAGAGGCAATGCACTTACTCTTTCCAACTTTTGATTGTATTCTTTGTATTCCACTTCTTGTTTTTCGGTCGCCTCAATGTATTCATACATTTCTTTTACTAACCCTTCGGTGTCCCTGTAGGCTTCAAATCCTTTTACTAAAACCTCCCCTACCTTTTGGTTCAATTTTTCTATCCACCTGTCTACCATCTCTGCCTTTCCTCTAACCTACACCAAATCATCTACCTCCTTTTTGCTTAAGAAAACAAGAGTCTCAATGGCTCCTACCTGTTGTAACCTTGGAGAGGAGACACTCTTGAAGAATGAACATAACTGATCCAATTGAGCTTTAAGCTCATCCTTCTTTTTTTTGTCCTTGATCATTCTTGATTTGGTCATTGAAGCCACCACATCAATCAAATTGATTTGTTGATTTCTAGTAGGTCTTTCCAAATTGACAGTACTCAGTAGATAATCTATTAACTGCATATCCCCTACCTCCTTTTGTATCATCAGCATGGCACATTCAGCAACAATTTCCCCTTTGTCTGTGAGTCGGGTAGAATGTAGAATTTTAGCCTTCTTTTTAGGCCTTTCCTGCTCAATCCCCTTCATCATATCCTCCCAATTGAGAGGTTGTGGAGGTGTTCTTGTCCTTTTTTGCAGGTCCAATTTTAGCCAAGTAGGAGCACTTGGAGCAGTAGTCATCATAGAAGGAGAGGCGACAATAGTAGAAGATGGCTACATACTTAATTGAGATTGGGAGTCAACCCTCAATTTCTCTTGTTGCTCTTGCACTGTGTGTATCTGCACCATCTTTTCAGCCTCTTCTCTATCTTTCTATTGTTGTATTTTCTTGTCTTCCTCTACCTTCCTCACCCTCTCTTCTTCCAACTGATTTCTCTCCATTTTTTCCTTTTCCAATCTTTCTTCCTCTAATTTTTCTTTCTCTATTATTTCCCTTTCTAGAGCTTCACTATCCAATTTCTCTTTCTCTAACTTTTCCTTCTCAAGAGCCTCCTTTTCTAGCTTCTCCTTTTCTAATCTCTCCGCTTCTAAGGCCTTGAGCTTTTCTATCTTTGCTTCTTCCTCTTGCTGTTTCATAATTAGCTCTTCGGCTTCCTTTTCCTTCCTTATCTTTTTTGCTTCTTCTTCTTTCTATCGAGCTTCTTCTGCAAGTTTTAACTTGGCAAGTAAGATTTCCTTTTCTCTCTGGTTCCTTTCCTTTTCTTCCTTAAGGTCATGGATCTTCTATATTAATTCTAACTTGTCTTTCTCCGCTTTAAATTTAAGCTCATATTCTTGTTGCTTTCTTTGGTTCTCTTCTTCATCAACTGCTACCTTTTCCTTAACTTTTTTTGCTTTGAATTGTTGCTAGTGCAATGCAGCATCAGCTTGTATCTTGGCATCAATTACTTTTTGTTTTTCCCCTGCAGCCCTTGCATCAAAATTTCTCTTTTCCTCTTCAAACATTATCCATTTCTCTTCTTGTGTGAAAATCTGCTCCACATTCTCCTCTAGAGGCATGTTTTCTTGCAAATCCTTTTTTGATAGATTTTCATCTGAATCTGTCTCAACTTCGAGAATTTCCTCCTCCACTTCTTTTCCCTTGGCAGCTTCAGCCAAGCTATGAAGAGTTCCTTCCTAAATTTCTTTACTCTTCTTTCTTGTAATTGGAGCTTGGGTGGATGATTCACCTAATGTAGGTGTTGAAATAACAAATCCAGCTGGAGCATCTCCTTCTTGTGTTTCCTCTCCATCATCTACCACCTCAAGTTCTATTTCTTCAATGTGTGGAGGAAAGAATTATAATGGCTCTTTAGGAGGTGTCTTTCTCTTAATTCTCTTGTATCCTTTACCCTTTTTAAGAACTAGTCCTTAAGAAGTTTGAGTTCTTAATACTAACCATTGCACACTTCTATCCAACACCATCCTTCCAATCTTCTTAATATCAATTGTTTGCTCAGCATCCCAATCAATTGGATCTAGGCTCTTGGTGCCAATCTTCAACACTTCATAGGATGGATCCAATACAATTTTGTCATCCACCAATGTGTCAAGAATGTTTTCTTTAACACATAGCTCCGACATGAGTGAAACAAAAAATCTTTCATAATTATTCTTTCTTAAGTCATCTTCATCTTGCCGATCACTCCAAAAGCCTTCTAACAAATTAAAATGTCTAGTGAATACTAAAGGTAATAAGGCATACATCTTCTTCTTTGGATCAAAATACTTACAAGCTGTATACAGTCCCAATTTCAACTGTATCAACTCATTACAGACCATGTTTTCTCCCTTCAAGTGTTGACAACTATATTCACCCAATTTCATGGGAAATTTATGACATCCAGTCTTATGCTTAATCCCAAACCAAGCATTAACTCCTAGAGCTTGATATACAAACTCCATCAAAACTATCTTGTCACTGCAGCACCTTGGAAGTAAATTTTGATGGCTTTCAAAACCAAATAACCTTAAGTATGTAAATTTGGGGTATTGTATGTACCAACATCCCCATTCATCAATGAATGCCATGGCTTCTTGACTTAATCATTCTCCTGCATCTCCATTCAATTGATTGATGACCACATCTAAAAATGCATCATTGACTCTTTTGAAATGAGTCTCAGCAACCTGAAGAGATAATTGGTCATAGTGCTCCCATACCTTCTTTTGTCCATCCAAGGCTCCCATTATGCCAACTCTGTTCAAACCTGGGAAAACACCCAACCTTGCCACTGCATAAACAATGTAAGAGGTCATAAAGAAACACTTGGTTTGCCTAACATTAGTCCATTGATCATATATAGCATTAGAGACAATCATTGGCCAATCAAACTATTGGGCTCCATTTAAGATTGTCTGGATGAAAGGAAACATCCATTCCTTGAACCGAAATGTATCTCTCTTCCCAAAAACTCTTGATAGCATCATGATTACATCCGACACCTCCTTATAGAAATCTGCCCTCTTTGGCTGATCTGCAAGCTTGCTCAGAGATTTTTTTTCCGTCTTCATCCATTTCTTATTCAAATGAGATTTATTAGAGTCCTTATGCTTGCTATACTTCTCCAATTCCTCTGCCTCAGTTAGCTTCACCAAGTTCTTGGGATCCGAAACACCAAATATATTTTGAAACATTGGAGGAGTAAGATAAATAATCATATTATTTTGTGAATCCATGCATAATCTTGTAGTAGGATTGTGAGTATTGGGTACTATCAAAATCAACTTCGGGCACTGGATTGACAATGGGAATATAGTAATATGTGCCAAGCCTCAATCAACAATCCTTTGCATCCTTCCTGTTAAACCTTCTCGTTCTACAAAGGTTTCTGCATGTAACTCCTCAAAGTCGTACTGGCCCAAGTTCATATTAGTGATGTCCAACCAGTCTGATTCCACCTTGCTCACCTTCACCATCGGGTTCCTATGATCATACCTCAAGGTATAAGGCAGTTGTTCTGGCTTTCCCTTCTTGGGTTTTGGTGCTGCCTTTGATGTTCCAGCCGGTTGGTTCCTTTGAGCAGATTCTCCTGATGTTCCTGACATCTTTCAATTCCCCTCCAAGGGAACCTCTAATTAGATCTTTAGAGATCATTATAAAACATTCTTTAAAAACCATACCTTTCACATATGCATCGGAGGCGGAACCAGGCAAAAACTCAAGCTAACATAGTGTCTTTTACAACACTGCCGGACTTGGAGCCAAAACCAACATAGATGCTCAACTAATGATAAATAGGCTCGGAGTCAGAGTCGGGATGAGAATCAGAACCAGGATCGAAATGGATAAGGGATTTGATTTTCTTCAGATTTTTAAATTTTCATATCCGATTTCCACTCCACCTCCGCTTCCATCTAGATTATCGTCATTTTCCAAAGAAGACTTTTGTTGTATGCGAAGCTGGAAATGGTATGGAAATGGAATCGGTAACTTTTGTAAAAATAGAACTTTCAAGTTCATAATCGATTCTGATCCCATCTCCGCCTAGGTTGACCGTGATGTCATCAAATGATTTTGTTGATTTAACATATAACTTCATGATTAGAACCAAGGTCACTAAAAAAAAATGAAAAGGGGGTCTAAAAATACTCCATTCATATGACCATGGGGAACAACTACATATTTTTAGGGCATCATATTTTAATCATTTAAAAGTGATCACAGACAGACACAAAACCCTAATCTAAGAAAAATGATAAAAACTAGGGCATGGATTCTAAACCCTACCATTTACCAGAATGCAAAATGCGACAAGAACTCTAAGTAAAATGATGAATCACTTTACCCTAACTCACTGCCATTCTCTAATCAACCACACTTCCATTTAAAACCTAAGATTTAATCTAATTCACTACCAATCCAAAACAGCATGATGCGATCACGACTAAATCGTGATAGCGACTGTGCCCTAAAAATAGACAGAACTAAAAATAAAAGTAAAAGAAATAAAGAACATAACCAGAAAAACAAAATAAAACGAGACCCGACTCAAACAAGCCCATGAAGAAACATGAAATTGTTTGAAAATGACATGATTCAGAGCATGGGCAAATATATACAAAACACGCAACAGTAAATAAAATGAAGAACAACGATAAGAAAACCTACCTTGAATACACAAGAAATATCTAACCTTCTGAACTGGTTCACACACAACACTCTTCTCCTCCTTCAATCTTTTCGATGAATTTAATCAAATGAACTCTGCTGCTACTCTCTCGTGCTCTTCAATATCTTAATAATGATAATAATGATTTATTTAGTCCCTAAATAAGGTAAAAAATGAATATTTCTACCTACACGAGTAGCTATCATTAATGCATTAACACGCAGTAAAGGTGGAGTCAGAACTGAAAGTGAACGAGCACTTCTCTGCAGTGTAACTTCAATCAAAAAGCCAACGACACAAAAGTGGTGAGGCAGAATTAAAATGGAAACTGCTTCAAAATTTTAAGGAATCTCCAAACTTCATTCTCATTCCGGTTCCGATTCCGCGAACCAAACACAAAACAAAACACTAAGACACCAACTAAAACAAAATAAAAATAGCAGGGGTGGGGGTGGAATTAAAATGGAAACTGCAATTTTTGATAACAACCAACTTAACACCCACTCCGGCTCCGGATCTGCTGAAGACAAAAGAAAGGACCAAAGAAAAGACCATCGGGATGGGAACCAAAACAAGTTTCAAAAGAACTTTCAGAACCCAATTCAGTTTCGGTCCCGGCTTCGACAGACTAAACCAAAAAAAAACAAAATTTTAGAAGCAAAATGACTCCAAAATTTGTTTAAACAACAACAAAGGATAAAGAAAAACAAGGGGAACCCATTTTGACTAAGGCAAAAGATGGGGTGGTTATGCAAGGCATAACAAGAAGTTGTGCAACAAACGTGGGTCTTGTTGGCCTAAAATGAGGAGGTAATTGCATACAAATTTCTATCATCCTATTGTATAGAGAGTTTACATCTTCTCCCTTATATCTCCTTATGTCAAAAAAGGCATCCACAAGATTTTTTCCTCTCTCTTCAATTTGAATATACTCGTCAAAATTATTTTTCTGTGAATAGAGTGCATTACCTTTGTTTCCAAAATTCTTCTCAGTTGTATCATGTGGTATTTGTGGTGTCCAAGATCTCTTGGAATTTGTGTATTCATTCTCACTATATGATGGCCTATTTGGTGATGTATTTGGAGCACATTTGACTCCCAACTGCAACAATCATTGGTTCACTTGTAGTATATTTTGTTTCCATTGTGGTGTTTGTTGCTCGAATTCTTTCAACTCTTTTATTGATTGTCGTCTTCTTTCTACTTCTGCCATCTTGAAAAAATGTTATTGCTCCACAAATCCATGCATTATATATCAAATTAAAATAGAGTCGCAACCTAATTTTCCAAAAGTAGGAGAATGAAATGGATTGTTTTGGTTCGCCACAGCGAAATCTCCAAAAAAAAAATTGTAAAACTTTGCTGACTCAATAAATGGATAGGCTGAAAAAAATTTCTTGAGTAATTCCCCAATGGAGTCACTAAACTGTTGGGTCTCAAAAATTTATGTTTGAACCACGAGAGGTTGCCAAGTTCTCACAACACTTTTGGCCAACGTACAAGGCCAATTAATGCAATTGAACTTTCTTCTCTTTATGTTCTGCCAGAACAAGGCGGGTGAACCTATATGAATGATGCAGATTGAAATGTATTTCCTGGCTGAGCAATCTATCCACAATGGAAAATGGAAGTGGATAGATAGAAACCACTACAACTAACCCTACTCCTATTGCACAAAAGAAAGGATTTTGAATAAGTTGTTTGCTTATGAATTTTATCTCTGGTTTGAGGCAGACCAGTGCCTTCTATCCACATGGGCAATGGAATGAAAAATTAAGAATTATGTGTGTTTCCTTCTCTGGTTTAATTCTAGTTGATAGGCACTTTGAAAATGAAATTCCAATTACTGGCATACAACTTCATTTATTTATGTATTACATAAATAGTGCTGGAATGTTTCTTAACCTGGTTCTTCTTTAACTACCCAAAATAAATCCTAAAATTGCAGTGACTTACTTGAAGGGATTTAATTCTGACTTACAGACACCAACAAATAAAAATCACACAAAATGGGAATACATTCTGATAAATCAGAGATTATACTTGATATGCTGATTTAAAAAATTAAAGGATCTCAAGTTGGAGAGAAACAGATAAAAGAATGTAAATTATTGCAACACAACAGCTAAAATAGGAAGGTTTTCACCAGTTAAAAAAATTAATCTCCATTGCTCTGTTTCAAGAAAGATCTGTACATTTTTTACATTCCCAACCAGAAAAATCTAATTCTTGCTCTCTAACTGCATCCCTAACTGACTTTTCAAAATATTTATACATCATATCTTAAGAGTCACGACCCTTCACTTTTTTGGTAAAACCATTTACATTCCATTAACATAAACTAAAACATTTAATTGGATTGCCTTATCGAAAAAGTAAATATTTTAAACTATAGACGAGCCTTTAATTTTCCCTTTATACCTTCACCAATCTTTACATTTCACTTCCTTGTGGCTTTTATTGTATTTACCTCTCTACCACGGTCCACCTGTTGACCGGCCGCGGTACATCGGTGACTGAAATTTCCTATCGCCTCTAGCTATCTATCGCTTTACCGTAGTCATCGTTCTATCTGCTAGTGGTACTATGGTAACAATTGTTGTTACTTTCACTACTTCCATCACGTTACTACAACCTCCTCACTGCCTTCCCATGGTACTATTGTATGACTATTAGTTGCTTCCATCACCATCTATTGTGTTACCGCGGTCTGCAATCTAACCTCGTGCGGTATCGTGGTAGTCGCTTCATTAACCGTCACCATCAGTTAAGTGCTTTCCCTTGTCCACCGCCTTACTATGGTCTGTTGTTTAACTACACACGGTATTGCGGTATATCTTCTACTTTGATTTTCGGTTATCTCATCACTAGTCTTTGTTCATCGCTAAACCACTGACTGTCACCATGCCATTGTGGTTGGTTTGAAGACTTTGTACGGTATAGCGGTAACAGTCATCATGACTACAATTAACCTTCATTGCTATACCATGAGCCACTTTGAAAAAGGCCATAGTAAAGTGGTAAATGGTATAGGATATAAAATATGGCAAGGATAATGTGAATTTTTAGTTTTATGAAAGGTAGTGAATTATTTTTTGATGAAAATAGTGAAATATTAGGTTCAAAATGGGAAAATCATATAGGTTTTTAGTGGAATTTTTTTGTTCTAACAGATTCCACTGAATCTACTAGTGATAAGAATATTGAGAAATATCTTGCAACCATAATTGAAGAAAAGGATGAGTGGATGAATGAAAACGGATGCTCACATCATATGTCTAGTGACAAAAGCAAGTTTCTAAGCTTGGAGAAATATGATGGTGTTGTTGTAATATTTGGAGACAACAATGCTAGTGTGATTTGTGGCAGAGACACTATTTCTCTTGGTGGTAAATATAATATTGATGATGTCCTTTATGTAGAAGGATTGAAGAATAATTTGTTGAGTGTTGGACATATGGTAGACAAGGGATAAAATCTTCAGTTCAAAGATGGAAAATGCAGGATACTGGGAAGCTCTGGAAATGTAATTTCTTCAGGTACAAAGACAAGAGGTAACATTTTTCACCTGAGTGCTACTAGTGAAAGTTGTTTAATTGCTCAGGTTGATGTAAGTTGGTTAGGGAATAGGAGGCTATGTCATGTGAATTTTGATAACATTTTCAAAGTAAGCTCCACTCAAGCAGTTAGAGATCTTCCTAAGCTAGTGAAGCATACTAACACCATATGCAAGGAATGTCAGAAGGGAAAGCAAACTAGAATTTATTTTCAGAGAAAACATCATTCTAATGGAGTACTGGAGCTGGTGCATACTGATCTATGTGGTCCCTCTAGAATTAGAAGTCTACAAGGAGAAAGGTACATTATGTTGCTCATTGATGATTACTCTAGGATGATATGGGTTGCTTTCTTAAGAGAAAAATATGAAGCATTAGAAAATTTAAAAAGTTTCAAAGCTATGGCCGAGAATGAGATAGGTTTAAAGATTAAAAGCTTAAGGTCAAACAGAGGTGGTGAATTCACTTCCCAAGGATTCAATTCTTTTTGTGAATAGGATGGAATCAAAATACAGTTATATGCTCCCTAGACTCCTCAACAGAATGGAGATATTGAGAGAAAGAACAAAACAATTCTAGATGCTACCAGAACTATGATTTTGGAAGGTAATGTTCATCATATCTATTGGAGAGAAGTTGTAAGCACTATTTTATATACTATCAATTGGGTAAATTTCAATGGTAATTCTGGTAAGACTCCTTTTGAGTTGTGGATTCGTTATAAGCCTACTGTTAAATATGATGACTTATGCATGAAGTTTACTGATGAAATGAAAAGTGAGTTTAAAATTTCTATGATAGGAAAGCTGAAATTATTTTTGGGATTGCAAATTACTCAATTGGACATTATAATATTTATATCTCAGTCCAAATATGTAAAGAGAGTTACTAAAAATTTTTGGTATGGAAAATTCAAAGCTAGTTGGTACACCCATGGTAACCAGATGCAAGTTAACAAAAAATTATGATTCTCTTAAGGAAAATCAAATAAGATATAGGTCAATGATTGGTGGATTAAATTATTTGACTCAGACCAAACCAGACATCATGAATGTTGTATGCATGGTTGCTAGATATCAAGCTAAACCAAAGGAATCCCATGTGACCAATGTAAATAGAATTTTTAGATACTTGAAAGGGATAGTTGATTTTGGTCTTTGGTATCCTAAAGATGATGATCCTACCTTGAGCACCTTTATAGATGTAGAATGGGCAGGAGATGTGGATGAAAATAAAATTACTAGTGGTGGTGCCTTATTCTTGGGGAAGAAGTTGGTGTCTTGGTTAAGTAAAAAAATAGAATTCCATTTCCTTATCTACTATTAAGGTAGAATATATTGATGCTGCAAACAATTGTACTCAAGTAATATGGATGAAGAAAATGCTGAGAGATATCAGAATTGAGTATGTTGAGCCTATTGCTATATTTTGTGATAATTCAAGTGCCATAAATATTTCTAAGAATCTGGTGCTGCATTCAAAGACAAAACATATATCTATCAAATATCACTTTTTGAGAGACAAAGTGAGTGATAAATAAGTTAGACTAGAGTACGTGCCTACTAAGGAATAAATTGTAGACATCTTCACTAAGTATTTGCCTAAGGATAATTTTGAGTATCTTAGAGAGAAGTTAGGGGTGATTTCCCTTCCTAATCAGAACTAAGATGCAATTCTTTGCATCAGTTTGTGGATTCATAGTCATATCTTGATTTAGATTGATGTTGTGGTGGTTGCTACTTAGGGGGAGTAGTCAAATGATTTAGATATGTGGTTTAGAGCTTGTGTAAGTTTTCCATTGATGTCAAAAGGGGGAGAAGAAAAATTTGAAAAAGTACAAAAAGGGAGAGAAGAGTAATGCAAAAAACTATGGAAGAGCTAAAAGAAAGGGGGAGAAGAACAATATGAGAAAAGAGAGAGATTGTTGGAAGAAGAGTTAGTTGTGTTGAAGGAATTTTTCACATCATGTGTTGCCATAAATTCCAAAGGGGGAGATTTTTGGATGTTGTGGTTGTGTTGCTGATATGTGGTTGTCATTGATTTCAGCACTATTAGCATTGGTGTCTTGAAGACTATATATGTCGAGGTTATTGAGAAAATTATATTAAATATGTTGAAGGCTTCCTATGAAGCTGTGATGTTCAGTGCGATGAAAAGTTCCATATGTTGGTATTCATAAGTGGTGTATTAAAGTTCTTGTTGTTGAGCATATCTAGTTTATTCTCTAGAAGTTTCAAAGGTGTGCATCAAGATTGGAGCAAGTTGTGAGTTTTTGTCTTCCTACAATTATTCTGTTACTGTAGCTGGTGTTTTTGGAGGAAGATAAAGTAATTTTGGTAATTTGAGTTGTTTTGTATGCTCCTACAATGTTAATTGATGTTCTATATTGTGATCTATCCTTGTTGCACATCCACATTGATCGGGGTGATCGTGATGGAAGATTTTTCCTTTGTGTGTTCGATTTTTCATGTTCTTGGCTGACATGGTGGTTGTAGCATGTTGTGAATCCTCCTAGATTAATTTTTGAATTTTTGGAGCATTCGAGCATGTTGATTTAGGTATTCATTATTTTGTGACCGACTTTGGTTGGTGCTCATTAAGATTTGTTCATGAATTGGGCCGACAGTTAGTAATTAATATATTATTTTATTTTTGGGTGAAAAAGTTGATGTAATTCCACAAAGCGGATATATAAGAGTGATTTTTTCCTCATTTTGAAGTGTGCATGATGTATGTGTGAGAAGTGTGTATGCGAAATGTGCGAATAGAGATCAGATCATTCAATTGCAGAGAAGAGTGTGAAGAAGTGTTTCTATGCCTAATCAGAACTATCATCAGGCTTTTGAAGAAGCTAATTTCTCATTCCAACCTCTTCAGATGGATTTAATCTGAAATTTTTATAGAAGACAGTGTGTCTTCTTTAAGCAGTGAGCTCTAGGCATTGTGCCTAAATGCATGTGCATTCCTTATTCATTTTCTTTATACTCTTAAGAGGGTATAACTTGCGGATTAACCTCCACCATGGGTTTTCCTCTAACAGGGTTTTCCACACAAAAATCTTGGTGTTATGTGTGCTTCTAATGTGTTTCTGATTCATGCTTTCACTATTATTTATCAAATCTTAGATTAAAATTTAATAAGGTTAAATAAGTTTTAAATTTTGTGACAACTGATTCACCCCCCCCTCTGAGTTGTCTATTCTTTGTTTTTCAACACTTAGTTTAAAGGAGGGGTAGAAACCCCTAGCTTCCCTCTGAGATACTCAAAATTATCTTTTCGAAGGGCCTTAGTGAATTTTTTGCAACTTGTTCTTTGGTAGGCATATATTCAAGTCTTACTTCATTCCTCAATAATTTCTCCCTTAAGAAGTGATACTTGATAGATATATGCTTTGTTATAGAATGCATCACTAGATTATTTGAAATTTTTATAGCACTTGTGTTGTTAGAAAAGATAGAAGTAGGTTTATCACTCACCATGACTATTTCCATCAAAGTTTTCTTCATTCGTAGAACCTATGTACAACAGGATGCTGCTGCAATATACTCTACTTTAGTAGTGGATAAATAAATTAAATCTTGCTTCTTTCTCAACCAAGAGAATAATCTTTCTCCTACAAAGAATGCTCCTCCACTTGTACTCTTCCTGTCATCTAGACATCTAGCCCAATCAGCATTAGTGTAGGCATTCAAGGTGAAATCATTGTCCTTCAGATACCATAGTCCAAAGTCTAGAGTTCCTTTAAGATATATGAATATCCTCTTCACAGATTTAACATGTGATTTCTTTGGTTCTGCTTGAAATCTTGCAACTAAGCATACTGCATGCATAATGTTTGGTCTAGTAGCAATAAGATACAATAATCCTCCAATCATGGATCTATACATGCTTTGATCAACTTTAACAGATCCATCATCCTTACTTAGCTTTCATATAGTTACCATATGGGTACATACCAGTTTAGAATCACCCATTCCAAAATTATTTAACAATTCCTTAGCATACTTAGATTGTGAAATGAATATCCATTTGTCAGTTTGATTAACTTGAATCCCAAAGAATAAATCTAGTTAACCAATCAAAGACATTTCAAATTATTTTTGCATCTCTTCAACAAAATTACCACCAAAAATAATGTCATCAACAAAGACAACAACTATCAGTATTTTGTCTTTCTCAACTTTGAAGTAAATATTGTTGTCTACATACCCTTTATTGAATCCCTATTGTGTCAAGTATTTATCCAATCTAGCATACCAATATTTTGTGGCTTGCTTTAGTCTATATAGTACATTCTTTAACTTACAAACCATGTCAAATTTTTTGATAGTGAAAATCCTTTTGATTGCTCCATATATACTTCTTCCAGTTCCCCATTCAGAAATGCAAATTTTACATCCATCTGATATACTTTGAAATATTTATGAGTTGAAAATGACGAGAACATTTTAATGGCTTCCATTCTTGCTATAGGAGAAAAATTTTCCTCAAAATCTATTCCTTCAACCTGTGAGTATCCTTTACATACAAGTCTTTCTTTATTTATTACCACTTCTCCATCTTCATTCAACTTGCTTTTGAATACCCTTTTTGAACAAATTACATTCTTGTTTACAAGTCTAGGAACTAGTTCCCATGTCTCATTCTTCTCTATCTATTGTAATTCCTCTTTCATTGCTCTAACTTAAATTTCATCATCACATGCTTCATTCATATTCTTAGGTTCTATTTTAGAAAGTAAACATAAGTTTACCTCAACCACTTTACTTCTTGTCTTCACTCCTTCACTTTTGTCTCCAATTATTTGTTCCTCTAGATGATTTTTTTGAACATAATTGGGAGTCTTAGGTGTAGGTTCTAAATTTTCTTCTTCTTCTTCACTTTCCTCTTTCTCTTAATTTTCCTCTTCTTGTATTTGCACACAGATAGGCTCATCGGGTTCAACTTTAGTTATCTCCATTAGTCTATACATAGCTTCATCAACTTTCACATTAGTACTTTCAATGATTTTTTTCGATCTCTTATTAAAACATTTGTAAGTCTTACTGTTATTTGAATATCCAAGGAAAATTATTTCATCGCATCTAGGATCAAACTTTCCAATATTTTATTCATCTCTTCGAATGTAACATCTACTACCAAATACCTTAAAGTATTTCATACTAGGAGTCTTACCAGTCCATAACTCATAAGGAGTCTTAGTGTTGTTACCTCTGACTTGAACTCTGTTAAAAATGTAAACAACAGTGTGAATGGCTTCTTTCCAATACACATCAGAAAAATTTCCTTCTTTCATCATAGTTTTGGCTACCTCTTGCACAATCCGTTTCTTTCTTTCTACAAATCCATTCTATTACAGGGTTCTAGCAGCAGAAAAAACATCTTTTTATGCCATGCTCTTCACAAAATCCATTGAACTCCCTGGATGTAAACTCTCCATCTCTATCAGATCTTAAGCATTTAATTCTCAATTTTACTTCATTTTCTACTCTTGCCTTAAACACTTTGAATCTATCAATCTTAGCTTGAGACTTTTCTCTAAGAAATGTAACCCATGTCATCCTAGAGTAATCATCAATTAAAAGCATAAATTACCTATCACCATTTAGGGTTCATGTTCTTGTAGGACCACAAAGGTCTATGTGGATTAATTCAAGCATTCTGATAGATGATTGATCTTTTGTTTTAAAACCATTCCTTGTCTATTTTCCCATATGACAACTTTTGTAGATTGAATTTAAAGGTTTTATGATTCTAGGAAGATCTCTTACAACTTATCTAGAACTGATCCTAATCAGATTATCAAAATTCACATGTCCCACCCTTCGATGCTAGAGCCAACTCCCACTGATCTAAGAAACAAAACATTGACTATCACCACCTTTGATTTGATAGATGTTTCCATGAGTTCTTCTTCTAGCTGCAACCATAGTTCTAGATCCTTTTTTGATCTCACAAGTGTTATCCTAAAACATAGATTAAAACCTTTGTTGCACATTTTTCCAACACTTAAAATATTATGCCTTAAACACTTTACATAATAGACATCATCGGTGTTATGTTTTCCATCAAAGCTAATTGTTCCTTTACCAACAATATTAGTAACAAAATCATCTCCAAACATGACTATACCTCCATCATACTTCTCAAGTTTAGTAAAATTACTCTTATATCCAATCATAAGATTTGAACATCTGTTGTCAATTACCCAAAATTCTTCATCCTGTCTTGCATGAAAATAAATTACCAAATTACCTTCTGATTCATTCTTCTTACACTCTAGACTAGGTTCTTTTCCACATTTATTTTCCAAGGCTAGAAATAGACATTCATCTTTTTCTTCCTCAAGTTCTAATTCATCATTATAAATTCCTTCATCTTCCTTAACATAATACAACTTCTTGAAATTCCTATCTTTCCTATCCTTAAAATTATTGTTATTATCCTTTTTCTTCTTTTTTTGTAGCTCTATTAGGACATCCTGATGCATAATGACCAACATTTCTACAACTGAAATACATAAAAGGAAACTTTCCTTTAAACTTACCAGTACCTTTCTTCAATATTCTTGTGAAATTTTCTTCCAAATATTTTGCATCATCATCATCATCATCTATCTTCAAGGCTTTAAAGGTTGTTTCAGTAACTCCTTATCTCTTGCAAAATTTCTCGTCTTAAATGAAGTCAAGACACCAAATAGATATTCCTTAGTAAATTTCTTTGGATCATACTGTTCCTCAAGAGAAAATACTTTATAATTGTAATTATAAAGTAAGTTCATCAAGATATTCTCAATTATATCTTCATCCTTCATGGTACCACCTTGATTCTTGATTTCAGTTGCTATAGTTTCAACTCTTTGATAATAGCTTCCAATATCTTCTCCATCTTCCATTCTTAGATTCTTAATTTTTTTCTTAGCAGTTAGTTTCCTTGATAGCTTTACTCTCTCATTCCCTTAATAAATCTCTTTCAATTTTCTCCACATTTAATTAGTTGTAGCTAAAGAAATAACTTTTGATTTTTCAGTTTTAGATAATGCACTCAAGATAGAAAACCTTTCTTTTTAATTATGTTCAAAGGTTGCAACTTCATGAGCAGTAGAAGGTCTGGTTGTTGGAATCACATACTTTGTCTCCACAACTTTCCAAGTATTAAAATTGATTGAAATCAAATAACTTCTCATTTGTTCTTTCTAGTCACTATAATAAGATCCATCAAACATAGGAAGCTCCAACTTGTGTGTTATTTGATCTAACTCAAGCGGAAAAGCTTTTCACCGAGGAACCAAAGCTCTGATACCAATTGTTGAATTGCACAAGACAATTGAGAGCAGGGTGAATTAGTTGTACCAAATTATTTACTTCTTAACTTAATAAATTCCACTCTAACCTCAGTCTATTATTAAGTATGAACATGAAATGTAGATAAAAAAAAACATAATACTAGAGACACTAGATTTACGTGGAAAACCCTAATGAGGGAAAAACCATGGTGTGGATTAACTCACAATACAATAGTAATGCAATACCGAATACAAAAAAGGATCACTGCGGGAGGTCTCACTTCCCAGATACAAAGGCTCACTACCCAGATCAAGGGCTCACTGCCTTAGGACTCACTATCTAGAAAGAGAGGGTCACTACCTACAAAGAAATAGATAATGATCCACCACTAGAAGTTACACACACTTCGCAAATTGATTAGAAGATTATGAATACAATGAAGTATTGTTCCCTTAATTTTCTCTTCCACACTCTACCTTTCACATTTGTTTGCACACTCTTCTCTTGTTCGAATCGAATGATGGATGGATATGAAATTCGTGACAACTTAACTTTATTTTATACAATCTTCAACATTATAAACATTCACCAAGGTCAGCTATTCAAATTCAAACTAGGTCGGCTACTCAACATTCCCACGGTGGATAATAATGTGAGGGAACCAAATACTTATTTAATTTAGGAATCAAACAACATCTTGGATCATGCACATGCTTTCTCAAGTCGATGCAAAAAAAAAATGTGTCATGTAAACACCAGGTCGGCCAAACCTAATGAAAACACTAATGAAATTTGAAGTGCATGAATCATCAATAAGATAGACACATGTGGATTGCTCAACACGCTTCACCAGTCAATTTACCATGTCTGAGAACAACTCAAATACATCTGCAACAAATTCAACAAACTTCATTTATAGAAAGAACTTCACTAGCTCAACCGGGACAACCAACAAAACACAGAGACTCTAGAGTAGGTCTTCCAGAGTGCCAAACCATAAGAAACTTTTTCAGAACACATAAATCATCAAAATAAATAGTCTCCCAGATCTGCAAGATCTGAAACAAAATACCAGAGGACTACGGATCCAAAAAATTTCTCCCAGTCAACAACCAGATAACTTTGACAAACCAGTTCACACATCGGTGAACATAAATTTTTCTCTCCATCAAACTAGAAGCTGAAACTCATAAATACAATCCATTTAAGCTTATGAAAACACCTATAGATCCACATAGGAATTGGTTCAACACAAGAGAAACACATACCACAATACCGGAGCACGCTCAGAACATACTTCAACACAAATTTCTTTATATTTTAAATTTTCTCAAAAGCACTTGGCAAAATATAACTCACTCAACCTGTACAATGTTGAAATCAATGACAACATTAATAATAACACCAAAAAACACATCCATACTTGCAACAACATAGTGGAAGATCATTAATAGTCTCCTAATGTATTCAAAGTGTACATGTAGCTTTAGATAGGTGGATGAATCAATTCTTATGATGAAGTACACAAATGTTTCTATGTTTCTCATTCATGTCTCCAAGTTTTCTTTGCATGTTTTGATTGTTAATATTGAACCAAGAATGTAGTATTACAATAATCATAGTTCTTGTACACTAATTTGCATGTTGTCTTCCACATGATTTGGCATCAAGGCTAGTGCACAAGATAAGTTCTACCCATGAAATTTGAACACTTTATGCAATAATTCTCTTGTGATCTTCAAGAGTGAACCATAAAGGAAATTTTTTTTTCACCATACAACTAGCAAGGCCAAAAAATTCATCTTTGGATGTGCATCACCAATTGGTACTTAGTGTAAAAGTGTTGGGTCACCAGGATAAGAAACTTACAACCATATTCTCATGACTAAGCATATCAAGTATAGTAATGCTAAATTTTTGCAACATCATCCATTTAATAACTCCATCATTAATAACTAGTTTATTCATTAGATAAAAATGGTAAAGATATTAATATGAACAAATACTTGATAAAAAATAGATGAATGATATATACTATTACAATGAATGCTTGTGTAGGAACAACATGATTCAATTCCAGATAATACAAGAATGCATACCTTAATTTGGTCCAAATCTTAATCACATGGTTTTTATGAGAAGCATTAAACCAACACTTAATGAAGGTTTTATTAATATTCAACCAAAGATCTCCAAAATTTAGGGGATTTTCCCCCCAACTTAACTTTATACTACAAGATCATGAGATAATTAATAGTGATAAGTTAAATACTAACTTGGATCTTGTTCAATGAATGAAAATCTACTTGTACCATGTTTTTTTTGGTCATCAATGCATGCAAGACTATATTTTATCTAAGTGTAAAAATAACATTTATCATTGGGACTATATCAAAAAGTGTGTCAGGAATACATATTTTAACCATAGCTCTCCCAAGATATAGGTGTTTGAATATGGAAAACATTTATAAATGACAGATCTTGTAGTTGTTCATTCTTTATCTCACACATTTTTTGAATGATTAATGTATAAAGTGTAACATCTCTTAGTGCATGATAAATTTCAACACACACATTTATGAGTTCAATGATAAAATTAGACTCAAATTTATACATTTCATTATGTGTGTGATTCATCAATTTGAAGCACATTAATAGAATGCAAAGGGATCCTTGGAATAACATTATTATATGTAGTTTGAACCACCTATTATGTAATGTTTTATTAGGCATTTTAGTTTCCCTTGAAGTGGATGGTGGGTGATATGAATGGGATAATTAAAATGGTAAAATTTATTGTGGATATAGAGTGGGTGGGATTAAGTAGGATGGGTATAATGGTAATGATGGAGATGGTAATGATGGGTGTTGAGGTTGTTGTGAGCATTCATTTTTCTATTCTTGGTAGTATAGGGATTGTTTCCATTCACCATACATACTAGACGGAGAAGCATTTTATGAAGAAACATGTTTCCTCTCTAATCCAATGGAATTATAAGACATGTTAAAATCATTAATCATAACTAGATCTTTCGACTTTGATGTATGAAGTTGTCCTTGAGTTACAAATAAGACTTGTTCATTTAAACCTTTATTCTTTTGAGACTCACTTACAACTTGTATCTCCTTCGCCATTTCCTCTTGAACAACTTCGAATGTGCACTTAGCTTCTTCCTTGCAACAATCAAAACAAAAAATGGTCAAATATTTTTTTTGAAATTTTAATTTTTCTAAAAATTCATCAATTATAAATGTTCTTGCTCAATTATAGGAATAACATTTGTATATGCTTCTGTCAATCATAATGGAAGATAATGATAAGCTAAGCTTAATTCTTTAGGTAGAGGGGATATAAATACATCACTTTGTGTTAGTGTGAGTTCCCAACTAAGTTCTTCTTTTATTTTAAAATTTGAATGTGGGGTTTTTGGGGTGGTAGCCCCCAACAGGGTCAAGGGACAACTGTTAGAAATAAGCACACTACTGTAAATAAACATGCTTATGATGAGAGCTAAAAAAATCACCATGTATTCAAAGAAGGGGGTGCACTTCCTCCTTAATCTACCTGGTGCTGAAATGAAATTCATTTATTTTGGTTTAGTCACGTGAAGATGTTATTTTATTTATCAAAAATAATACAAAGTCTATATTTTATTTTCTTATCACTTATCTCATATTTATAATAAATATGTGTGCAAGTTGTTTCCTATATTTATGCCACTTTTCTATTATTTTGTGTCTCATATTTATCTACTTGATTTATTGAAACATCTCACCCTAAAATATAGGATCATATTTAACTTATCGTTACAATTAATAAAATATAATATTATTTTTAATGTGAGGATATTCTCCTCAATAAAACTAAAACTAAATGATAATTGGTTATAACTAAATAACCAAAGTATTTTATGAAAAAATAATTTTATGGTCAAAATTAATTTGCTAATATGTGTACCCATGAGCAGCAGGAAGGTGACAAGAAGTCTATATTTTTCTTCTTCAATCAACATGCTACAAGATACATATTTTTAACACAATGGAAGCAAATACTGGTAAATACAATCTAATAATTATTATTCACTTATTTTATCTAAAAACTAAATTAAATATTACTTATTTATATTTAACAGTATGCACTAAAAGGTGGTAAAATGGTATGATAATGTATGTAAATGGAATATTAAAATAGGTTAAATGGTATAGGGAAAATGATAAAATATCGTATAAAATAGAGGATGAATGGATCTCATCAATTATTGTAGGAATAAATGCACTACTAGATGAAGGTACTATAGTTGACCGTAAGGAAGGAGATGTGAAAGTGAATGTTGGTTTGTTTGGCGACCTTCTATTTGCATCAGTTGATAGCCTCTTATTTGATAAAGAGATTACTATGACTGATAATTTGTTGGAGGATGGAAATGATGAATATTTTAATTATATTGCTAGCATTGAAGTGAATACAAAGGAGAAAGAATTTATAGTTGAAAATTTTCTTTTAGGAGACATGGGGAAAGAAGAACATAAAGATCGAACAAAGGCTGGTGATGAACAAGTTGTTGTAATAATAACAGAGAAAGAGGTAATGCATGAATTTCATTATTTTACTAAAGAAGAGGAAATTAATATTTATTATTTTCCAAATTTTTATAGTGTATATTGGTGGGAGATGAATTACGTGGAAAGAGGGTGAAAGCAAGGAATAATGAAAGATGGAAGACAAATAAAGTTGTAGGGAAAGGTGATAATTTTTTTCTAGGAATATAAGGCAAAGAGATGGATTGAGGATGAGGATGAAATTTATAAATGTTTATGAGTTTCACTAATGAAATATTTTAATCTACCTCACGTGTCTAATGCAGGAGCATCTACAGTCAATGAAAATCTTGCATCAACCAAAAAGAGAATTTTAATTTTTTGTTTGAGTAATAATGTTGTTGGATAAATAAATTTCAATAATAGGACAAAAATATCTTATTAAATAATTAGTATTATTGTAATGTTGAAAATTTTTGGTGTGGGAGATAGTTTAGGAGGAATTTTTGGAACTTCAAAAATTAAAAAAACACTAAACTAGGTGCAGATTTTTGGGAGTTACACTTTGAGACAACTCATTAATGATTCTAAAATGCAGTAGTGGAGAATCCAGGTATCCAAATGTAATTGATTGTATTTTTCTATGTTGGGGCCCTATTTGTGAGGAGTGGGAATCCAAGCTCTCAACCAATTTTGGCAATTTATTGGAAGTGGGTTTAAAGATGTTTTTTGGGAGCATTTAATAAATTTGTAATACATTTATGAGGATTTTTCCAAGTTGAGTGTTGAAAATTGGGAGTTACAAAAAACTATGGTGGCTACCTTGAAAAGGTTTGAATGTTGACAACTTTGAGGGGGTCATGATGCCAAAATTGAGAGAAGAAGACTTCCTGGTGTAGCTCTTGAAGGATAAGACAAAAACTCCATGAATTTTTAGGTTTGAAGAAAAAATTGTAGAAGCATATGGATTTGAGTTACTGAGGTCTATGTCAACAAAGTATTCCTTAGAAATTTTGTAGGTTAAAGAAGCTAACATATTGAGAAAGAAGATAGTTTGAAGGAGATAATTTTGTATTTTTTACTAGTTGTATCATATCTGTTTTATATCATTTTTTAATGGATTTCATCAAACCCCATGGATACAAAAAAATGTAATTTTAGATATGTTTATTTTGAATGAAAAGCTTAAATCTATTCTTCTAGATTTGTTTTAGTCATTATCAAGAAATTTCTAAGTTGCTTAGCTTGTTGATGAGAGTTTGTGTTTGTGGGTTTGTTTCCCCTTATATCATTACTTCTTGTTGACATGAAGAATAATATACACTACCTCATTATTTAGTAGCCTATGATAAAAAGTGTGCAACTTGGAAGCTAATAAGTACCACAAATCAATCAACATCATTTTACAATACAAGGTATTAAGAAATTTCAAGACCATACTTTTAATTAGTTTAGAAATAATTAGAAAGGATTAATATAAGATTAGTGGGAGAGGTGAGTGGCTTATTAACTAAGAGATTAAACTTAGTGCTAGGACAAAAAATTACACATGTTGATTAATGTGACCTTTAGTCCAAAGATCATATAGGAAAAGTATGAAATTTTCCAATGACCAATTGACCTCACAATATGTAACATAAAGTTTGTAGTGATGAAAAATATATCCTTTTACATTTTCTCACTTTTTTGGGCCCTTATAGTTAATTTGGACTTAATTGTGCCTTAATTTAGTGTTGTAAAATGTATTATTTTATATTTTCACACTTATTTAGGGATCCCTTAATTAATTGAGCTCAATTTTCCTTAATTGGCCCCTTAATTCATTTACCAAGCATATTTAATTACATTTTACAAAGATGAAATCTGACATTCATTAATGCCTAAACATAACACTTCTCATTGAGCAATGTCCTAGGTTTATGGACCTAGGACCAATTTTCCCATGGGTGAAAGGGTCCTCCCTAGACCTTAGGACCTAAATTTAAATTATTTTTTTGGTGGTATTTTAACATATCCAAATCTGTGATTCAATTCCATCTTGTGATATTTGAATTTTGGGAAATTGAGGATACATATCTATAAATACAAGGCCATTTCATCATTTCAAATCCAAATAAAATAAATTCAAAAACCTAGCAAGTTTATGAGATTTCAAGAGAAATTAAAAGAATCCAAGAGAAAATTTATTAGATTTTTATTGCAACATTCAAGATCCAATTGCCATGTCATTTTTTTCTTGCATCATGCATGTTCTTTGAGCTAATATGGTGATGTGGGTTTCATGATCAAATCAAGAATTCAAAGTACTATTTCAAGAAAGATTCAAAGTTCAAGATCCACATCCATTGAATCCATTTAAGGTAAGTTGCACATCTATATTCCAAGGTTTGTTCAAGTTTTTTTTGAGTGGTAACATAGATTTTTAATTCTTCATTCCCTCTTTCATGTTTCATTTCATTTGAAGGTTTCATTACCAAAATAGGGTTTGACCGAGGAAAACCCGCATTCACCAAAAAAAATAAATCCACTTTATGTTGTGTTTGTAGATCTAGATGGAAGAAAGCTTCAAGATATCTTGAAGAGAAAATTTGAAGAAGTTGACAAAGATACAAAATTTGTCATTAATTTTTCCATCTCACAAAAAATTATCTACATAATTTATTTTCGACATTCCAACACCACCTCTTACAAAAATTGGAAGATTCAAATCGGTATCAAAGGCTCTCGAGATTTGCAGAAAATCCTTGATAGTGGACCCATTCACCCCTGGGCGAATGATTCCTAATCAACCTTTGAAAACTAAATTTCAGTGAAAGGTACACTCAGATATTCCCTTCTCCAATCTACAATTTGATTATAGGTTATGTCAGTATTGAGATTAAAATTGTTGTTTCAAGTGTTAAGTTGTATTTTGGTGTTAGTTTACTATTTTTATTTTTTCTCCCAAAAGTGTTGTTTGACCTTGACCCCCCTGTCCTTTAGTCACAAGGAAATCTCCAGATTCACATCTTGAATTGACTCACCTAAGGGTTTTAAGTCAATTCTTTGTGTGGATCTCATTTCCTAATGAAACTGAGGAAGATAGGTCCATAATAACCCTATTTCCCTTCATTTAGGTTGAAGCACCTATTTTTCACCTTTTTCATTTTGGTGAACCCAAATCTTGAGCATTGTATCTTTTTGATTTTGGAGTCTATTTCAGACCTAGATCTATATTTTTCATTCATTTTCATTGCATTTAATTGAATCTCACTTAGGATTTCTTAGCTTGCATTAGTTTGCATCTCATTTAGGGTTTTAGGATTGCATTTTTACATTCTTTAAAATATGGAAAATACAAAAAAAATAGTAACTTCCTCTGGTCTGGGACTGAGGAAAAGAAGAAACTTTCTTTTGTGAAATAGGAAAGGGTCTTCCAGGCCAAAAATTGTGGTGGACTACGAATCAGGACAATTGTAAGCTCTAACAGGGCTCTGATGGCCAAGGTTGGTTGGGATCAGTTAAGGAACACTAAGGACTGGTGTAAAATTCTGAATTCCAAATATCTTCAGGATAGGCCTTTGATCAATTGTCTCTCTGAGTCTCACCCCCAGGGCTCAATTGTCTAGAGGAGCATTTGTAGCACACAAGGCCTGTTAAGGAAAGGGATTAAATGGATAATGGGAAATGGGAATACAATTAGATTCTAGGAAGATACTTGGCTAATTGACTCCCCTTTGGCTTGCTCTAACTTTAGGGCTATGATGGGTTCGACCCAGAGATTCTTTGGCATCCATATCAATGATTATGTTTTTGGACCCCTTGGAGCTAGGATTTGGAGAGACCTTACCCTCTACTGCCCCCAATCTCATGACCTTTTTTGTATGGCTCAGTCCCTTCAGGTGATTCTCTATAGCACTAGCTTTCCATCCTATGACCGAGAGGATGAGTTGTTTTGGAGACTTTGACAAACAAGGGGATCTCTCTGTGTGGTCGGCTTACAGATTGTTGACAAACCAAAATACTGCTGAGGAACCCTAGAAGAAGATTTAGAATTGCCACATGATCCCTAAAATTAATTTCTTCTGGTCGACGGCCTATCATAATAGGATTTTTACCCAAGAAAATTTGAGGAAACTAGGTTTTTGTATTCCCAATAGATGTTTTCTTTGCAAGAATGGGGAGGAAACTATCAGTCACCTTTTGTTACACTGCTTGTTTGTTGCCGAAATTTGGGGGCTAGCTTTTGAGAAAATTGATGTGCCTTGGGTTATGAGCAAGGATCTCTTATCATTCATTCTAGGTTGGTATGGTCCCTATTCCCACCCTCTCCCTGGTGAAATTTGGAATCAGGTCCCTCTTGTTTTGGGTTGGTGTTTGTGGAAGGAGAGGAATAATAGGGTTTTCAAGAATGTTGAGAGGAGCCCTAAGGATGTTTTTGGCATTGGTGCTCGACTCATTGAGGATACTATCTCTCTCTTTAATAGGAAACTCCTGGAGATGAGGCCATTGGATTTCAAAATAAAAATGGCCAAGGCATGGCACCAGGATTTAGAGGCTAACTCTTTTGATAATTCGAAACTCTTAGCCAGGAAAAATACTAAATGGGAGCCTCCAGATAGAGGATGGTTTAAACTCAATTTTGATGGGGCTGCTAAGGGAAAGCTAGGTAGGGCAAGTATTGGTGGAGTAATTAGAGATCCCATGGGGGCTTTGGTGGTGGGATTTGCTGGAGGCATTGGGTTTCAATCTTCATTAGTGGCGGAAGCTCGTGCGCTGCTAATGGGCCTCAAAATTGCTATCTCTTTGGGGATTGCTAATCTCCACATCGAAGGAGAATCCAAGTCTATTACAGATGTTGTGAATAAAGATAGACTAATTGGCTGGAATACTAAGGATATATTGTTGGATTCTAGTTTCCTTTTATCCAAATTTAGGGATAAAAAGGTGACACATATTTTTAGAGAAGGAAATCAAGTGGCAGATGCCTTGGATAATCTTGGTTCTTGCTGGGATTCTGCTAAATATTGGAGGAAAATGGAAAGGTTACCGCCAAAAATCAAGCTTTCATCATGGGGGAACAATGCAACCAGGTTTTGTAATGAATTTAAATATTTGGATGACGGGAGCTAAATGGGGGGTCCACCTAATTTTATTGGGGGTCTGGTGGATGAGTGTCAACACTGAGATGACATACAGGTGGAGGGAATCTAATTTTTTGACTCACTATAGGCTTAGAGATTTTTTGTGTGTAGGGAATGAAATGGAGGATCCATGTGTCTGTCCTTTGGAACTGGTGGATGGGTTCGTGTACTAAGGTGATGGAAAGGTGGCGGGGTTTCAATTTGAAGGATGGTAACATGATTAAAATTTGTGGCTTGATGAAGGAAAGATGGAAGGACGTGACATCAATGAATTTGAGGAGCTGTACCGTGTGATATCTTCTCTTGGGGATCATGAGATATCTTGTTTTATCTCATCCTTTCATTAGTTTGTGTGAGATTTTTTATAATGATTTGACTCTTCATTATGAAAGTTTTCCTCCTAGTGTCTTTGTGCTAGCTAGTTTAGCACGAGTCTCAAATGGAACCTTTAGTATGGTTTCTATTTTTATTCATACGGCCAATCTGCCTTGTTTTTTGCACATTTTCTCCAAGAAGAAGGAACCCTACATGCCCACCAATTATTTCCTTGTTGGCTGCAATCATCCCAAGAACCTCATTAATTTCATTGTCAAGTCACCCTATGGTGATTTTCCCTTCCGTGCATGCGACCTGTACGCGAGTGTAATTAACCTTCACTATATACCTTTCCCTAATGAACACAATGTGATAATTATCTGTGGCTTTTACATTTGGTATCTTTTGCAAAATCCTAGGCTTCCTGTGCAAATTGGTAAAATGGGCGGCGAGCAGGTGAGGACTGAGCCAGATAACTGTGATAAGTTTCAGAATAATCCTTTATTTTGGCACATCTATGTGGAAGGTGGCATTTCTCTACTTAGAGAGATTTTGTTTGGTCATGATCCTAACATTTCAGGCCAGTTTTCCAACTTGTGGAAGTATCATAGGGTCTCCATCGAAGGAATCTCATTTGAAATCAGTGAGGAAGTCATAGCGCAAGCCACAGGATTACAATGTACTGGGAAAAATACCCCAAACACACCAAGAAACTGGATCATGAAAGATTGAAATATTTTTTCAGAGGTGATGAGGCCTTGATGCAGAACCAGTCGGGTGTTGAGAGAGAAGCTCTCCTAAAGCCCTAGGATCAGGTGTGCCTAGCGCTAATGAAGTACGTCACCTTAGAAGGTAGGTTTAAAACCTTCTTTTTTTATTACTTCCCCTTGTTAAATCATTTAAGAAACAATATTTTGCTTAGTTTTCTAGTCTTTCTTCTAATGTATTTGGAAAAGTTGGTCAAAAAATTCAAAGAATCGGCTAACATTAACCCCAGTGATCTCCCGCCGCTCCAGCTCCATCAGGGGCTCATTCTGAGACTTTATCACTTCCACCTGGCCCTCTATCCTCCTAAAGCTATTACGACTATTCACATCAAGGATATTGAACCCCCGTCGAGTGTGAATATTTCCTTGGCCGAGTCTAAAAGCCCTCCTCAAAAATCCAATACGGGCACTATGAGGAATCCCAAAGCCAAGATAAACACCAATAAACTTAAGGGAGGGTTGGGTAAGGCTCATGCCAGTGTGATGGAGGGTCTCTGTGAATTGAAATCCACTCAGGCAGATTCAGACTACAAGGCCACCACTACTAAAAAGGGGAAGGAGAAAGGCACCTCAGACCCGATTGCTAGGGAAGGAAAGGGCAAGAACATAATAAGGAAAGACTCCAAAGGAGACACTATTGTGGGGACCACTCAGATGACTGGTGGGGAAAATGCCAAAAGGAGATCTGAGAGGCTTGCAAAAAAAGGGAAAAAGAGGTTGATTATTAAGGATTCAGAGGAGGAGTGGTCTAACAACAAAGGGTACAAGGAAGAGGAAACTGAAGACAATGAGGACAAAAATGTGGAGGGGCCCCAATTTACTCTTGAGGATAGTAAGGTTCCTAAAGATGGCTTCACCTCTCACTCTCCACATCCCCTGGTCGAAGATCTTGGAGAGGTCTCGGGGACCATGGACATTGGGGAGGAGCCCTGTGATTTGGTGAAGAGAATGGACACACTCAACAAAAGGTTTCATGGGTTGACCCGCTTCACCATGAAGTTGAGTTGGAGGGAGATAATAGTCAAGATAACAAAGAATGGGTGAGTGATATGGCTATGGACCTTGTTATCAAAAACTCGTACAAAGCTAGTTCGTTGTTGCTTGTGTCGGTGTACTGTATGTCGGCTACCTCTCTATGGTCTTTGTGTTGCTTGTGGGTTGTCTCTTATTTTTGTTTTCCTAATCTTTTCTTTTTAGTCTTGCTCCTTTTTGGCCCTTGTGGCTCATTGTGAAGGGTGTGGTGCCCTAAAAATGTTGCTTAACATTTCAAAAACATTGCATCATAATTCATTTCATTTGAAAATTCAATCAAAATTGCATATCAAATTAGGTCTCCTAGTTTTTCATTTAGAACTATTTTTCATTTGCATTTAGACTTAGATTTATAAAAGGTTCAAACTACAACCACTTGTCTCGGTCCAGAAACTGAAAAGGATAGGAATTCACTCAAAAATTAATAAATTTATTTTTCAAAACCCTTAGCTCGGACCCATTCGCCCCTGCATGAATGAGTCTCGGATTAGGGATTTTTTTCCAACATTTATGGGCATTAAAATCTCTATTTCTGCATTTTGTTTTTCTATTTTCACTTTTTTGTTATAGTTTATATAATTTATATTATTTTAGTTAATACATTGTTTTCATTGATGTTAAAAAGGGATTAGCAGTGAAATGGAGTCGATCCTATAAAGGAGGATGTTGGCATTAATGTAAAAGGTGTCATTGATGTCAAGGAGAGATAAGGTATGTAGTGGATTTGGTTATGGAAGAATTGGTACAAGTTATTGGTTAAAGGGGTATGTTCCTACATATGCTACAATATTGTCATGTAATATTTACATATTTCTGCATGAGGTTCTTCCAAGTGTATGAAGGAAAATTAGAGTCCAAATTCGATGTGTGTTTTTTGAGAGCTTCTCTGAAATATAACTTGTAGGTCTAGAGTCTGAAGGATGAGCTCATAATGGAATTACCTATGCTCTCAAATAGAATTAAGGTTTACTATTTGAAACCTTAGGTTTAGATTCATGGTGCTCAAGGAAAATTTCTATTTCATTGTTGACTATGTATTGGCAATTGCAAGTTGCATAGGTTGTAATTGCTTTGTTTAAAATCATTTGGAAACTAGCCCCATTTGTCTAGCCTTGTAGTTGACAGTGGTGATTGAGGCTATAAGATATATTGAAGAGACAACACAATATCAGAGTGAGAAGTTTTAGTATCCCTTTGACATGGTGATCACAACTTGATAAATGTTTGTGATCAAGTCATTCTAATCTGAAGGTGTGCATTCAAAGTTAGGAGATCCAACAACCATCACTATGGTTCTTCGCATCGTGCTTTGGTGTCTTTGACTTAGAATTTTTTGTGTGTTATGTGATGAATGTTTGAGATTAAGTGGAATAAATCTAATGTTTATCGCCTTAGTCCTTCACATTGTGGTTGTGACTTTAAAGGAAGATATTCTTTTTGTGATGGGTGGTGAGTGGAAGATAATGGATTATGTCGTCAGCTAGGATAGGTGGCGATTGGAGGTTACATCACAAAGAAAATGGTGAGTCTCAAGTATATTTTATTAATTGTAATATTTTTCAAGTTGTGCAACAAATATTTGGTCCTACATTGAGTAAACTACACCATATCCAGAGGAGTCACTTCAGAGTCCCTTCAATGAAGTGATAAAGAAAGAAAGAGAGACAATGATACATCAGAGTAACAATGGGTTCTCAAAGAGAAACTGAGTTAAGTCCCTGCAATATAGTGATGAAGCTTGATCAAAGGTGGAGATCAAGCCTTGAAGATCAGATGGTGTACAAAGTTAGAAGTGGGTCCTAAATTTCCAAGTCAGACATGTGGTGACATATCTCCTAGTCACTTCACATCATTGTTGTGAAGCAAACTAATAGGACAATTCTCATAATGCATGATGAACATAAGAAGGAAATAGATGGCGATGTCAACATAGTCAGGTGTTAGGATATGATTGCATCACATGTGTTCTTCACATCACGATTATGAATTCAAAGGTAGTCAAGCTTTCAACGATGAGTGATGAATGTAAGATGGAAGTGGAAGATGAAATCAATAGTATATAGGTGGTAGAACTCTATTGAATTGCTTGACTATTTCACATTGAGGTTATGAAGCTGAAAAAAAAAGCATTTGAGCAATGGGTGATGAAAAGATGAAGGTGTGACATGGAAAAATGTGACATCACAATGAAAAGTGGTAAAAAATGATTAAGTAGGTGATTTCATGAAGGCTCTTCATCAAGGAGACATATGAAGATCGGTGAAAGAGGATAGTCATTCTATTTGATATTCCAATAGAACTTCATCAAGGAGACATATGAATATCAAAGTGAGTGGCATTGAAGTCCCTTCAACATGATGATGGCAGACTAATGAAGACCTTAGTGGGACCCATTAGGAAGCTGATGGTGATGGAAGGTGATGTTTGTAGATAGATGGCAAAGGATGATGAAATAAAGTGTTGACATGTGGCAAGGACATCAAAAGTGAATAAATGGTAATTACCCCCCAACCCGCTAAAAAATTGTGGGCCCCTACTTTCACCTAGCAGTATAGCAGGGGATAGTGTAGATTGGTTGGAGATTGATCCAATGGTTATCACCACATCATTGAAGAATAAATAAAGGGACATATTGCACAATGATACACAATGTATGATTGATGATGAAGATTGAAAGGGCGATTAATCTAACAGTGATTTCTACATCAATTCAAATCATTATTTTGAACTAAATGACTGGTGAAGTGTAGCAATACATAATGGGATAAGGTGAAGATTGAAGGTCATAAGGATAAGATATAATAGTGAACACTAAGATGCTTCACATCATAGAAATGGATGATTGATTCCCTAAGTGAAGTAGTGATACACGATGGCTATGGTTTGAAAGGGAAAGTGATCAACGAAAAAAATTTAAAGGAGATAAATCCAATGATCATGTTTTAAATATGTCAAGATCAATAGAGAGCTAGAGGATCATGACACGAAGAATAGGAGTGATGACCCAAATTAAAATGATGATGATCACAAATAGCTAAGTCCATGTAAATGAGGGTTTTGCCTAGTAATTAACATAGTGAATGAATTTAATTCGTTCAAATACACCACCAACCAATATAAATGATGATTTAATCTTCAAGATGGTGGAAAAAATTGTAGAGATGATCGAGATCATAATCGGATCACATAGTCAAGAGAATGCATTTAATGTATTCTAGGTTTAGGGTTTTTTAGGTTGTCTAGTTTAGCATATTAAACAAATCTATATAGAGTGAGTGTGTGGCTCGATGCACTAGCAAATTCTTGGAGATTTCAGTAGGGGAGGAAAACCATAACATAGCATTATAGATGATCTTGATTGTAGTGCAAATTTTGAGGTAGATATAGTAGATTAGTAGAGTCTATAGTGTAGCAAAGGAAGAGTGTGAAGAGAGGGTGTGGTGCAAAAAATAGAGATTATGCACTAATCCTGAATGAGTAGAATCTAAATAAAAAGTTGAATATGATTAAGGGTTAACATTCAAGGTGAAACAAAGAAGAAAATAGAATGCACATGTATCCTAGACTATAATTCATAATATCTTCTAGGTGTTTGCATTCAATGCGTAGAGGTGTGGTGTAGTAAGATAGAATAGAGAATATTGAAAGTGCAAAGGAGAAAAGGAATGTGCAGATCTGATAAAGAAGAGAAGAGAAGAGTAGAGGTATGTGTTGCTAAGATTGCAAAAACAACAGTAGAGAGTGAGTTGTAGAGATTGCAACAAAGTAGTGTGCAGTTGCAAAGTAAGTCGCAACAATGAATTGTAATACAAAATTATAATACTATTTTGTTAATTTGATTGGTTGGTGCCATTAGATAACTGAGTTGGTGCTTAGTGTAGGGGATTGGTGTCTCCTTAGAGTTGGTGCTCCTAAATCAAGGAGTTGGTACTTCCTTAGGGTTGGTGCCCTTAAACTTTACAATCAGTGATCTATTTGTGATGCTGGATTTGAATAGTAGACTCAAGCATCTTTTATCACCATGGTTTCTCCCATATTGGGTTTTCCATGTACATCATGTGTTATGGTATTTTTTGTTAATATGTGTCTTTCTCTCTACATGTTTAGCTAATTTGCACATTAAGAGCTAAATGATTTAATCTACATAAATTACTCTGAGCTAAAAGATGTAATCTGCACAAAGGGTTTTTTAGGGCTAAGTTTTATTATCTACTAATTCACCCCCCCTCAGTAGATTTTTTTGTTCCAACAATTGGTATCAAAGTTTTATGTTCCCTAGGAGAAGCTTAATCAGCTCGGGTTGATCTTAGATAAGAACACAAAAATGGCTAATGAGGAAGGATCATCTATAGAATAAGCACTTCTCTTTGATGGATCACACTATAAATATTAGAGCAACAAAATTAAGGAATATTTAGAATCATTAGGTTCTGATGTGTGGATGTTTGTTAAAAAGGGATAAAAGGTTCCTGCTACACCTCCAACTAACAAGGCTAGAAAGAAGGCATTTTAAGATGATGCCAAAGTAAGGTTTTCCATTGTGATCAGGTTGTCTGGATTTGTTCTTGATGAAGTCATGCATTATGAAACTACACATGAATTTTGGAACAAGTTGAGGAGGATGTATGAAGGTGATGATAGTAAGGTGTAGGCCAAGATTTAGAGATGTGGAGGAAAATCAAAAAATATTAAGATAAGTGAAGATGAGAAGAGTACAGATACATCCATAGCAGATGTTATAGCATGAAGGAAGAAGGTAGAAGTATCTAATTCCAACTAGAAGAGTAAGGAGAGGCTCCAAAAAAATGTAGTGGTACAAATACTTATATTACTTTTGAATGCATTCATGATTAAACATATAACTCTAAGCAAGAAAAGAGTAGTAAGTAGATGGATAAGAAGTTGCACATAAGAAAATAAAAGAGGTTATAAATTTTTTTTAGAAGATCAAATGATGAACATGAAAGTGCCTATGAGGGAGCTGATGCAAAAGGATTCTCAAGGATGAGATACATGAGAGATTCAAAGCAAAGAAGACAACCTCATCATACATAGATAAAACTATGACTAGGTACTCTCCATATTTTTATGGTTACTATTATACTTGTAATTGGTTTGGTCATAGGGATTGTGAATGTAGAGCTACACCAAGAAGGAGCACAAATGTGTGAATAGAAATTCATTTGCTCATGTAATGAATATGAATTTACTGTACTATAAATGTAATAACCTTGGTCACATAGCTAAGAGTTGTACATTAAATCATGTGAGGCGTGTATCATAGAACAAAAGATAGAATAAGTCCCCCAAAGTGAACAAAAGTTCACATGTTCTTGAGAAGAAGGTTGACAAGACATAGAAGACGCCCAAAAAGGTGTGGAAAGTGAAAAGTCAACACAAAGCACTAAATGTGGTTTATTTTGCCTCACATCACTAAGTCTTAGTGATAGGGAATGAATCTAGGGGGAGCTTAATTGGTATTTCATCCATCCCTGGAAATGGAGGGAGAGATCAAGTCAGGTAAAACATGTTTTACAAATTTCTAATGACTTGATGGTTGCAGATTTAAGTTTACACACTTTCTCTTTGAAATTCCTATGAAAGGGGAAGAATATTTATAGGTGGAGGAGAAGGTATCTATGCAAGTGATCTACTAAAAAAAAAAAATGTGATACCAATTGGTACTGACCATTGAGAATTGGTTCAAAATAGTCAAGTTGGTACAAAGCCCAAAGTGAAGCAATTGCTTAAGTATGCAAGAAGTAAAGAGTGGATCAGGGTCTAAGGGGGAGCTACTATAGGTATCAAATTAATGATATACTTGATACAATGCAGTTTAGAATAGCAATTGGTAAAAAGCACGAATTTTAACATCTACAATTGGTGTCAAACCTGATTGGTTCAAATCATTTAATGGCACTTCAACTAGTATCAAATAGTGTTAATTAGTATAGAGTGGTTTGAGCATATATTTTTTCCATTGCAATCAAAGAATGGGAACAAAAATTGATATAAGAGAATAAATGGGTATTAGTTGGTATCAAGCAAAGGGAGAGAAAAATTCCCTTTTTCCATTGCTAAAGAGAAGTAAAGAAAATAACAACATGGTGACCTAAGACAAGATGCTCAAGAGTGTGACCCTTTGCCATTGATGTCAAAGGGGAGGAGAGTTGAGAAAATTTTCAAAGTAGGAGCATGAGAAAAGTATGTAAATTCTCATAAGGATGAGAAAAGGAGAATTGATCTTAGATATTATCCACCATTGGAATCAGACCATTGGCTGTAGGTTGAACATTTAGTTTTTCCATCAATGACAAAGTGGGTGATTGTTGGCACATTGTTGTCATTGATTTCAAAAGGGGATCAATGGTGAAATGGAGATGATCCTAAAAAGGAGGATGTTGCAATTAATGTAAAAGGTGTCATTGATTTCAATGAGAGATAAGGTACATAGTTCTAGAAGCATTGGTACAAGTTATTGGTGAAAGGGGTATGTTCTTGCATATGCTACAATATTGTCATGCAATAATTAAATATTTTTGCATGAGGTTCTTCCATGTATTTGGAGGAAGATCAAAGTCCAAATTTGACGTGGGTTTTATGAGAGCTTCTCAAAAATATAAGTTTCAAGTCTAGAGGCTGAAGGATGAGGGAAAAATGGAATTACTTGTACTCTTAGATAGAATTACTAGTTAAAACCATAGGCTTATAGTCATGGCACTCAAGAAAAATATATATTTCATTATTAACTATGTATCGATAGTTGTAGGTTGCATAAGTTGTAACTTATGCCTTTGAACGCATTAGAAAATTAACCCCATTTTTATAGCCTTTTGATTGATGGTGGTGATTGAGGTTGTAAGATATATCGAAGAGACAAAACAATATTGGAGTGAGTAGTGTTAGTGTCCCTTTGACCTGGCAATGACAACTTGATCAACGGTTGTGATGAAGTTTTTTTTATTTGACGATGCATGTTCAAAGTTAGGAGATCCAATGACCATCGGTATGGTTCTTCACATCATGCTTTGGTGTCTCTAGCATAGAATTGTTTCCACAATATGTGATGAATTATTGAGATTAAATGGAAGAAATACACTTTCTATCACCTTAGTCCTTTGTATCATAGTTATGACTTCAAAGGAAGATATGCTTTTTATGATGAGAAATGAGTGGAAGATAATAGAGTATGTCGTCAACCAGGAAAGGTGATGATTCGAGGTTGTATTGGAAAAAAAATGGTGGGTCCTAAGTATAGCTCAACAATTGTAATATTTCCTAAGTTGAGTGACAAATATTTGGTCCTACATTTGGGAGACTGCACCATATCAAGAGGAGTGTTGTGCATATTTTGTACACATGCCCCACCAAAGGTGGGGACCCCCTTTCTAATGCTCTTGACGAGTCATTTTTTCTCTTGGTGAGTTGTCTTTATCTCACCTCATTTTGTGCACCCTATTCCCACGCCTAGGTTGGTCATATGCCTTAAAATGACTAAAGTTCCCTTTGACCAAGTTCGCCTATCTAAATTTTCTAAGAATTTTTCTTTTGCGGGGCCCCCTTTTCCGCTTTTGCCTTACTCCTATGGACCTGGTCCCTGCTTGGTTGCTTCACTTTTTCCTTCATTTTTGACTTTGGGGATAGGTTGCCTTTGGATTTGAGATTTTTTCATGATTCCTAAGTGAACTTCCAAGGTTTCGTTAAGTTTTGACAAGTTACATAAATTTCATTGCAGGCCGCCATCCCTCCCTCGCCATGGGAACTTCCCTTGTGAGCTAACATACCTCTATCACCATCCATAGGAACTTCCCTTGCGGGCCGCTGTGTGCTCATTTCCATTTTCAAAAGGGTGGAAAACCCTTCGACTTCCCCCTTCCAAATCTCTGCATTTCTGGAATCGGTGTAAACTTCAAGTTTTCATCATCTAGGGGCCATCAAATGAATGACTTCACATGCCTAAGGGGTTATGCATAGAGTTTTCCATATGTTAATACATTGTGGAAATTTCATTACAGGCTTTCATCCATCCGTCACCATCCGTGGGAACTTCCCTTGTGGGCTCCACATTTGGTTTTTCCATTCGTCATCCTTCCACCATCTGTCATCTGCCTTTTGTCCATCATCCTTCCACCATCTGTTGTCCACCTTCCATCTATTGTCTTCCTTTTGTCCACTATCCATCTATCACCCATCATTTGCCTTCCTTGCACCATCCATTCACCATCTATCATCCATCATCTTGCTTTTGTCCACCTTTTGTTTATTGTCCGGCTGTCGTCCGCCTTTCATCCACCATAAGGGAAACCCACACCCTTGAACCCACATTTATGTTTATGGTCCAAATGAGTTGTAAATGTGGAACAATGATGAATACTATGATCTTTTAATGATGCATGGATGGATCTAACAATGAGTTTGTAGGATTTGATTAACATTTTCCTTGATTTACATATGAAAGCAATTACTACACTTCGTGAATGCAAGATTTATGGAACCTGATGTGGGTTCGTTGAGGAGGCCCATTGAAAAAGATGAACAAGGAACAAGTGCATTACTCCCATCACCATTCATTTTATCCTCACCTCTCCTCCTCGCACCCATCAAAAGAGCTTGCATTAGAAGAAGGCCTATGATGACGAAGTCAATAACACAACTACAAAGGGTGGCCTTGAAGGGAGCCAAAGGGAGTTTTTTTGTCTTTCATCACATGATCATGACCCATTATGAGATGTCCACCGAAATTAGGAATGACATGTTTTTCTCTTTGAAAATACAAATCTTCTAGCAAGATTCAGTTGATTAGATGAAGAATGTTGTAGATCCATCAAATAACGGGCCGCCTTCAAGCATTTTCAGCTAGAGTAAAAGGGAAATCAACTAGATGAAAAAATAGGAATAAGACAAATGATGTATTTTAAATTCCTATGTAATGGGGGTAGGTGAAACCCTAATGTAAAAAAAATTTGATCCACTCATTGTAAATCAATCCTAGCCATTCATTTGGGTTTTGGAAAACTATAATTAGGGGCTTTCTCCTCATTTGTAAGTGGTTGGATAATTGGTGGAAAGGGAATTTGCAGCAATAAAAGACAACATTACATGATTTTATGGATGTTCTCTTTGAATTTTCTCATCTTGCATGCATGGTTCTACTTCCATGTTAGTTTTAGTGTGTAGTTTCTTGGATAGCTGTGATAATGTTGCTTGTTGTTATGGTATGTTAATAAATTTCCAGTCCATACTTTTGGCACTTGTTGATGACAAGTTGATGTGCAAAGTTAGCCCAAGCTTCCATATTTCATTTCTGCAACTTAGTTCTATTGTATGTTCATTATGTGCATGTACAATCTGAAAATTTGTAGTCCTTATAAGATTGCACTAGTTTTGTGTAGTTGTAGGTTCTCTTGGTCAAGCAAGACCCAGTTTGAGAAGTTTGTCTACTATAGCAGCCTCCATTGTTACTGTTAATTCATGACTTAGATTTATAACATGCCCTCTAGCCCTTTCCCTTTTTCTATTCCTTTTAGTCCTTTGTTAGAGTAGGATTCAAAGCATCAAAATAATACCAAATCTGATGAACATGGTGAGTTTCATCTTGCTGATTTGAGTGGACAACCATTGTTCATTCACCTCCAGCACTGTGAAGCTCCATTTGTAGACCCAACTTCCCATGCTTTGCAAACCATAAAGGCCGACCCTTTTTTACTAGCAAAACACATCAACCAACTGAACTATTCCCATCATTGTCATGACCTGACACCCAAGAGACCCTGGGGTAGTAATTTTAAACTTGTTGGCAGATTTCTACCTTTCAAGAGAGGTAGTGCACTTATGTGCTACCTATGTTGAGAAGGTAAAAAAACACCCATCAATAGAACTGGCACTAGAAGGAGGGCATGGCTGAGCTTGAGGCTGCAAATCTGAAAGTTGGAAGTTCAAACCACTCTCAAGTAAGAATCTGAGATAGGAAGATCTCATGATTTGTTGGAATTTGAAAATAAAAAAATTGGAATGAAAAACAATGACTGAGATGAGATGGAACAACATTTGCAAATCAACATTACTCAGCTACATGTAGATTTAAATAGGAGATTGAGGAGACCATTGTAGAAATTTGCATTGGTAGAAAAATGCAAGATTCATTGCACTCGTAGGCATAATTAATTAGAGTTCCTAACATTCTTGGGTAGAGTTGAAAGAGTTTTACAAGGAGAAATCCCCTTTTGGGAAATATACCAACCCTTGGCTCGTGCAGACCCGAAAGATGAATTGCCAACCATGGCAACCAAAGCCTTCAAGGAGTTGATCCGAGAGTACTTTGACAACAAGGATCGAATAATATTGGAGGAGTTACTAATGTATAGTTGGTGTCGATTTCATAATGAACCCCTCGAAATTCACTTGTTCATCATGTGCATATGTCATCACCCAAACTAGGAGCTGTTTGGGAAAGTTAGAACAACCAACTCTTAATGAAAAAGATCCATCCCATGGGGTAGGTGAGTTTTCAACATCAGGGAGACAACATACTAAATTCAAGAAGCTCCATAGAGGTAAGTGTTGGGACAACACACACTGAGGCTGAAAATCAAGAGGAAGGAGCTCACTTCCTTGGGACAACAATGATCTTTGATGAAAGCTTGGTTAGAAGGGAATTAGGGGGCATTTTCTCCATCAATAAAGGTCAGCCCTCAACTCCTGAAGAAGAGCCATTGGCAATTGAGAATGAATTAATGAAGTTAACAATAACATACATTGGGACAACTAATGAAAATGTTGAAAAATAGGAAGAAGAAGAGGTTGAATGCCTTAGGGCAGCAAAAAATGAGGATGAAAGCATAAGTTAAATAAGATTAGAGGACCTCTCCTTCATGAATGACAGTGATCAAGCATCTGAAAAAAAATATTTAGAGGAGTGGGAACAACTATAGGTCATGACTATTTACCATCAAAATCCCTTCCTAACTACTAACAATGAGGACCCAGTAGTGGAAAGATACAACAGACTCGTGTCAAGACTCGCAAGGGACTGGTCTGAGCTAAGACATCAAGTAGATTTGGAGGTGTCATTTCTGTTGAATTGGTGTAGGCTCCATGATTCAGTGCATGCTGAATTCACATGTGAGTTGTACCAAGAGGTCATCAAACAAGTCAAACAACAAGTGAGGTAGCTGAGTTCACGCTTCCTATAGTAGCTTCAAGGATTGAGGGTATGTGTAGGATCATGATGGGCTAAAAAGTGATGAAATGTAAGTGATATGATGGCCCATGTGGCTAATAACTTATTTTTACCCAAAATTGATGAAACAAAAAGGGTTTTTAAAGGAGATTCTCAGCTTTCCACCAATATAAATTATTCTTTACTTTGAATTTAATAAATAATTATTATTCATTTTCTATTTGAATTACGACTAAAGTCCTGATTGATAGGCTGATTGAAAAAAATCTATAGCTTTCAAATGGTATCACATTTTTTGAATCCAAAACATGTGTCACATTGGATTCTTTGTATACTATAAGATAAAACAAAAATGAATTTCATGAAGTTTTGACCAAGCTAAGGTGGTCAAACATATGAGTTTTTATATTTTTCAAAATTTGTAATAAAAAATTCATAATTATTATTTACTTAAAAAAAATTACAAAAAAATATGCATCACATCGAGACATGAGTCCTCTACTTATATCTAAAATATTATAAAAAATATTATCATTTTATTGTGGTTAGGGTTGTCAGACAGACACTTAATTCTTATTTTTTCCCTGAAATTTAAGTACTACTGCATTGAAATTTCAAATTTTCACCAAATAGATTATTTAAAAAAAAAAATCTAGTAGTTTAGAAACTACATTCAATTTTCTACATATTATATTCTTACATATTTTTGAAATAATATAGATAAATTATTCAAATTATTACGTCAAGTTTCCTAACTTCGATTTTTTGAGTTTTCATCACCACTTGAGGGTCTATTTTTTCCATGATGACCCTACACATACCCTTGAGCTAAAGGACCAATAGCTCAAACTAAGTGATAATCGAGTTGAAGTCAGCTATCAAGAGGATGTTGGGACAACAACATAGTCTTGAACTTTCAGATGATGAAGTGGATCACATGGGAATGCTATCTAATGAGCATCAAGAGTTCTTCCCTCTTGCAGAGTATCTTGGACCCCTTGAAGAGGTATCATCGATTGAAAACTTCTTTCCGTTGGGAGCTATACTTTGGAGGTATGCCAATGTTGAGGAGGAGTACATTACAGAAGATGGTGGTGGTTAAGACATACAACCTAAACCTCCAGATGGTGAAACATTAGAGTCTCTAAATTGGGAAAGGGGTTCCTTCTCCATCTACAGTGTCAGTGAACAAGAAGAAATGAGCGAACATCATGGGGAGCCACATGAACTACAAGGAGAAGAAGACCAAGGTAGGGGTGTTTTGGTAGCTGACTACAAAGAAGATGTGCCTTGCCAATCAAGGGGTGCAACTGAGGATCTTTTTGTCTTAGTCATTACTAATTCTCCCACATACTTAGAGAGATATAGTAGGATAGATTCATCCATTTCATCTTCTTATGACAATGAACATCATAAAATTAAGATCAACACCTAGGAAAGGAGATGTGACAACATGCTGTCCTTTGAGGACAACAATCAGACGAACCCATGGACTACAAAAGATCAACGAGATGAATTCTACCTCCTCAAAGAATAGCCAATAGAGGCTACAGGTCCCACTAGTGGCTTGGAGGAGGTGTATGTCGCTCCTTCCTTTTGTCCCTATGCAAGCTCAAGACCAGGGATGTTGCACCACTTAGTGCCTCCACCCGAGGCTACCAACACGAAGACCCTCGATGTAGTGCTCTCTCTCGATTATTAAACTCTACCAAATTTTCTTGGAAACATCTAGGTTCTATCTTTCCTTCCTCCTATGAATACTTGTAGTTTCATTTATTATTTTGATTATTGGAATGAGGGGAGACATACATGTTTATGGATTGACCATGGGTTCAATGAACCTCCTCAATTGCTAACTTTTCCTAAATATGTGATTGAATTTGAATGTTACAATGTTGAACTTCCTTTTTCTGAGTAGAAGGATGAGTGTGCATGGTTAATAACTGTAAAAATCACCCACTTGCTTGTGCATGCACTACAAAATCCAATGAGGGTAAACGTCAGTTTTCCTGGCCTAAATGTCATGCTTTGTAAATATCTTTGTACATAGTCCATTTTGAGTAGTGTAGGATTCATGTGCATATCTTGCTTTCATGTATATACTCTGGATTCCCACTTTTTTTAGGTTAGGTTAGTTTTTCATAGGTTGGTTTGCTTTAGATTAGTTTCCTTTCTATCCATTTTTTCTTTCCTGCTTTGGTTAGTGTAGGTGTTTTCTTTCCATTTGTTTCCCACTTGCTTTCTATTTTTCTTCCACTCTACTGCTTGTTTGCTCGGGGTCCCTTTGCTTTTAGTTGCGCATGTTCATGCACAAAAATCATTTTTATTGCCTGGGGTTATTTTATATATTTCTTTGACAAACTTTAATCATTTTTTTAGAGTGGATGGTGAGGGTCTTTTGTTAGTTTCAAGTGACTTGGATTTTTGGTTTGAAGGGGATAGGTCATTGGTTGATTTGACTCAGATGTATTCTAAAATATCACATATCTCACATACTTTAAGAATCTATCAGATCCTATAGGTTCGTTTGCGAACTATAGTTAAGTGAAAAATCTAAAATTCTACTTCAGTGCCACTATGACTCCTAGCCCTGAGTGCAAGCTTCACTAATTGCAGGTTGAAATGAAAAGAAAGAAGAGAAAAGAAAATCAAAAGAAATAAAATTCAACTTTTAGGAGGATACGAATAACTAGACCGGGGCTATGGATGCCTAGCCGACAATAGAGAAATGTTTAGGAGAATCACAATGATAACCTTGTAGGGGGTATGGACGCCTTACTGGCAGTGAGGCAATGTCCAAGATGCTTTTGGAGTTAGAATAAATTGTGTAGCTTAACTTGATGGAGCTTAGGTTCTTGTAGTGAATTAAGCATGCAAATGAACGCATCTACACACACTTGGATTTTCAGCATACTGAGGGTTGTGTTGACTAGTGGTTTTGATCCTTTGGTCGAGTGTTTGTTTTGTTTGCCCTAGCATGAAGATCATGACCAAATATTCTGGGCTCATGATTCCAGTTTTTCATTGAAATGCTCTAGAGAATTTCCCCAGCGAGTCACCATTTGTTGTGCATTTTTTGCAGACACACCTTACCGAAGATAGGGACCCCCTTTTTGTTGCTCCTGATGGATCATTTTTTCTCCTAGTGGGATTGTTTTCTCTCACATCATTTTGCGCACCCCTATTTCCAAGCCTAGGTTGGTCATATTCCTTAAAACAACTAAATTTCCCTTTGACCAAGTTCACCTATCTAAATTTTCCAAGTCTTTTTCTTTTGCAGGGCCCCCTTTTTCTCTTTTTCCTTCCTCCTGTTGACCTGGTTCATGCTTGCTTGCTTTGATTTTCCTTCATTTTTTACTTTGGGGATAGGTTTCCTTCGGATTTGGGATATTTTCATGATGTTTAAGTGAACTACTAACATTTTGTTAAGTTTTGGGACGTGGAAATTTCATTGTGAGACACCGCTCCTCCGTCGCATGGGAACTTCCCTTGCGGGCTGCCATCCCTCCGTCATCGTTCGTGAGAACTTCCCTTATGGGCCGCCATGTGTGGGTCGCAGTGTGCTCATTGTCATTTTCAAAAGAGTGGCCAACCCTTTGGCTTCCCCCTTCCAAATCTCTGTATTTTTGAAATGGGTGCAAACTTCAAGTTTTCATCATTTACTGACCATCAAATGAATGAATTCACATGCCTAAAGGGGTATGCATCAAGTTTTCCATATGTTTAGACATTGCAGAAGTTTCATTGCGGGCCACCATCCATCCATCGTCGTCCTTGGGAACTTCCCTTGTGGGCTCCACATTCGGTTTTTTTGCCTGACATCTGCCTTCCATCCATCATCCTTCCACCATCTATTGTCCTCCTTCCTTTAGCTATCCATCTATGATCTACCATCCATCGTCTACCATCTGCCATTTTCCTTTTGTCCACCTTTCATCCGCTATCCATCTATCATCTACCTTTCATCCGTCATGGGGGAAACTTGAACCCCTGAACCTACATTTATGTTTATGGTCCTAATGAGCTCCAAACATGGAACAATGATGAATACTATGATCTTTTAATTATCCAAGGATAGATCTGATAATGAGTTTGTAAGATTTGATTAACATTTTCCTTGATTTACATATGAAAGCACTTACTACACTTCATGTATGCAAGATTTATGGAACATAATACGGGTCTATCGGGGAGGCCGATTGAAAATTTTGAACAACGAACAAGTGCATTACTCCCATCACCATTCATTTTATGCTTACTATTAGAAACCAAGATCAGACATGCAAACCAAAAGGCCTTCCACAGAAGAGAAAAACAATAAAAAAGAAGAGCTTTGCATGAAGATGTGCAAATTGATATATTCAAAATTCAGATATTACAATGATATGATTTTCTTTATAAAATCAATGTATGCAACCCTAACGTTGACCTAAAAGGAAACCCTAGTGTGCATAGTTAATAATTAATCAATTATTAATGTGCCTAATTTTAGCTTAAGTACCTAAAGGCATAAGTGACTTAATTAATTAACCAATATGATATAATTAATTAAGTGTAATAACTTATTACTCTAACACCTCCCCTTAAGATGAACTTAGGAAGTAGCTAAACACTAGAAAAAAGATGCATAAAATCAAAGATGGGTCCCAATAACTAGGCTTGATCAAGTACCCATTTACAAATGCAAGAATGAGGTAGAGAAGGAAAACCCAGTGGGACAAAACCCCCCGACAATTAGATGATTGCTGCAAAGAAGCACTGGAAGAACACTTTAGAGTAACACTGGAACCACAATCTGACAAGCAAGGAAAGATACTTTTATTTACAAGAAACCATATCAAAATCATAACAATGCAACAACAGACCCGATGCCATGAAACACTCAAAAACTCCAAACGGGAACAACCCTGGAATCTATGAAGCAACAGTCAATTATTGAATGATGTGATACTGAAATGAAGTGAAAAGATGCAAGTTGCACTCTCCCAACTATGAAAACATCCAAGTAATCTCCAAAACACCCATCAGGACAAATCTAGAATAATGATAAACCTGAAACATATACAAAAAAAATTACATGGACATCAACATAGATCTCCTCAATACCTTTCCAACGCCATAAAGATAGCGAAAATCGGAGATCAAGGTAAAAATTTATGAGCTCGGAAGCATAAAATAACAGCTGACTTCAAACAGAAATAAATGCCTGGAAGGAGGTGGGTGCGGGCCGCAGGTTCCCCACGTGATCGATTCGGAGCCCTTAGGGGCTGGATGGGGAGTCGGCGGTGTTAGATGCAGAGCCATTGACGGTGGTGGTGGACTAGTGGCCACCTGGTGGTGGAGCGATTCTAAACTGGAGGTGATGGCGTGAAAAACGAAAAACTCATTTTTAATTTTATTTTTCCATTTTTGTGCCTTGAAACGTGTGCTGGGGAGGCCATATGGCCTACCTGGCAATTTTTTTTGCCTTCCAGATCAAATTTTCCAAAATCGATGAAATGAAAGGTGATCTTAGGGTTTTGAGGCACTGTGAACGCGATGGAAGTGTCCCTTTTGCTCCAAGATGCTCCGAAAAAGAGGCTACCTCCAGAGCTTCCAAAAAAACACCGAACTTGAAACCCTCACAGATCTGAAAAATAATGACCAAAATCTGCAAAATGAAAGCCAATCTTGACTTTTTCCAGTGCTTTGAATCCAATGGTGGTGCCCAATCTGATCCAAGAGGCTACATAAACAAACTCAAGGCATGATACCCTCGAGGAACCCCGAACAAACTCTGCAATGATTTTCTCTAGAATCTAAGAAGGGGTTGCATGTCAAGGCTCTGATACCATGTTAGAAACCAAGATCAGACATGCAAACCAAAAGGCCTTCCACATAAGATAAAAACAATAAAAAAGCAGAGCTTTGCATGAAGATGTGCAAATTGATATATTCAGAATTTAGATATTACAATGATATGATTTTCTTTATAAAATCAATGTATGCAACCCTAATGTTGACCTAAAAGGAAACCCTAGTGTGCACAATTAATAATTAATCAATTATTAATGTCCCTAAGTTTATCTTAAGTACCTAAAAGAATAAGTGACTTAATTAATTAACTAATATGATATAATTAATTAAGTGTAATAACTTATTACTCTAACACTTGCCTCTCCTCCTAGCACCCATCAACATAGATTGCATTATAAAAAGGCCTATGCCGATGAAGTTAGTAACAAAAATACAAAGGGTTTCCTCAAAGGGAGACAAAGGGAGCTATTTTTTCCTTCATCACACAATCATGATCCGTCAGCAGATGTCCACCAAAATCAATAATGACATGTTTTTCTCTTCGACAATACAAATCTGCTAGCAAGATTCAATTGATCGGATGAAGAATGTTGCAGATCCATGAAATAAGGGGCAACCTTCAAGCAGTTTTAGCTACAGTAAAAGGGAAATCATCTAGATGAAAAAATAGGAATAAGACAAATGTTGTATTTTAAATTCCTATGTAATGTGGGTAGGTGAAACCCTAATGTAAAACAAATCTAAGCCACTCATTGTAAATCAATCATAGCCATTCATTTGGGCTTTGGGAAACTATAAATAGGGGCTTGCTCCTCATTTGTAATTTTTTGGAGAATTAGTTCAAAGGGCATTTGCAGCAATAAAAGATAGCATTGCATGACTTTATGGATGTTCTCTTTGACTTTCCTCATCTTGCATACATGGTTCTACTTTCATGTTAGTCCTAGTTTCTAGTTTCTTGGATGGGTGTGATAATGTTGCTTGTTGTTATGGTATTTTGATGAGTTTCCAACCCATAATTTTGGCACTTGTTGATGAGAAGCTGCTGTGAAAAGTTAGCCAGTGCTTCCATATTTCATTGCTACAACTTAGTTCAATTGTATGTTCATGATGTGCATGTAAAATCTAAAAATTTTTAGTCCTTAGAAGATTGCACTGGTTTTCTATAGTTGTAGGTTCTCTTGGTCAAGCAAGACCCAATTTGGGAAGTTTGTCTACTATAATAGCCTTCATTGTTACAATTCATTCATGGATTAGATTTAGAATAGGCCCTCTAACCCTTTCCCTTTTTATATTCCTTTTAGTCCTTTGTTAGAGTAGGATTCAAAGAATCAAAACAATGCCAAATTTGATGAACATGGTGAGTTTCAGCTTGCTTATTTGAGTGGAAAACCACTATTGATTCATCTCCAACACTGTGAAACTCCATTTTCAGACCAAACTTCCCATGCTTTGCAAACCATAAAGATCGACATTGTGTTACTAGAAAAACACATCAACTAACTGAACTATTCCCAACATTGCCATGACCTAACACCTGAGAGACCTGGGGGTAGGAATTTGTAATTTTTTTGCATATTTCTACCTTTCAAGAGAGGTTGTGCACTTATGCAATGCCTATGTTGAGAAGGTGCAAAAACACCCATCACCAAGGAGTCACTTCAGAGTCCCTTCGATGAAGTGATAAATAAAGAAAGAAAGAGAGACAATGATACATTGAAGTGACAATGGTTTGTCAAAGAGATAGTGAGTTAAGTCCCTTTGGCACAGTGATGAAGCTTGATAAGAGGTGGAGATCAAGCCTTGAAGATTGGATAGTGCATGAATTTAGAAGTGGGACTTGAATATCCAAGTCTAACACATGGTGACATATCACTTGGTCGCTTCAAGTCACTATTATGAAGTGAAGCGATAGGATAGTTCTTGTGATGCACGATGAACAAAATAATAAAATGGATGGTGATGTCAAAACAACCAAGTGTCAGGATATGACTGCATTGCATGTGTTATTCACATTGTTATTACGAATTCAAAGGTAGTCAAGCTTCCAATGATGAGTGATGAATGTAAGATGAAAGTGGAATATGACATCAATAGTATATAGGTGGTAGAACTCTACTGCATTTATCAACTATTTCAATCGAGGTTATGAAGCTCAATAAAGAAAGTATTTGTGTGATGGACGATGAATGGATGAAGGTGTGACATGGAAGAAGGTGATGTCATGATGAAAAGTGGTAAAAAATTATTGAGAAGGTGATGTCATGAAGGATCTTCATCAGTGAGACATATGAGGATCAACAAAATAGGATAGTCTATCTCTTTGACATTCTGATAGAACTTCATAAAGGATATATATGAATATTGGAGTGAGTGGCATTGAAGTCCCTTTGACACAACGATGGAATATTAACAAAGACCTTGGTGGGACCCATTAGGAAGGTGATGGTGATAGAAGGTGATGTGTGGAAACATATGGCAAAGGATGAACAAATAAGGTTCTGATACATGGAAAGGACGTCAAAAGTGAATAAATGGTAGTTGTTTGCCAGCTTGCTAAGATTTTGTGAGCCCATGCTTTTAGCTAGTGGTATAGCGAGGGATGGTGAAAATTGGTTGGAAATTGATCCAACGGTGATCACCAAATCATTGAAGAATAAAAAAAGGCACATGCGCCACAATGATGCATGATGTATTACTAACGATGCAGATCTAAAGCGCAATCAATCTGAAAGTGATTGTTGCATCAATTCACATAACTATTGTGAACTTAACAACTAGTGAATTGTAGGAATACACAACGGGATAAGGTGAATGTAGAAGATCATAAAGCTAAGATCTAATGGTGATCACTAAGATTCTTTGCATCATATAAATTAATGATGATTCCCTAAGTGAAGTAGTGATATGTGTTGGCTAAGGTTTCAAACGGAAAGTGATCAATGATGAAATTTTAAATGAGATAAATAAAATTGCCATATTTGAAATGTTTTGAGATCAACGAAGAGCTAGAGGATCTTGGTGTGAAGAATAGGATCGATGGCCTAGATTCAACTGATGAAGATCACCTGGCTAAGTCTATATAAATGAGGGTTTCATTTGGTAATCGACATAGTGAATGAATTTAATTTGTTCAACTCCACCAACAACTAATGTAAATGAAGATTTAATCTTGAAGATGACAACATAGATTGCAAAGGTGATCGAGATCATAATTATATCACATAGTCAAGAGAATGCATTTAATGTATTCTAGGTTTAGGGTTTTGCAAGTTGTCTAGTTTAGCAGATTCAACAAATCTGTATAGAGTGAGTGTGTGGCTTGATGCATTGGCAACTTTCTAGAGATTTCAATAGGGGAAGAAAAACCTAACATAGGGTTCTAGATGATCTAGATGGTGGTGCACATCTCAAGGTAGATATAGTAGATCAATGGAGTCAAGTGAAATGAAGACAATAAAAAAACTATCTAAGTGTGGTGTCAACAAGTGATGAGAGAGTGAGTAGAGTTTATAATTTAGTAGAGGTAGACTATGAAGAGAGGTTTTATTGAAAAAGACAAAGAGTATGCACTAATCTTGAATAAGTAGAACTGAAACAAAAAGTTGAATATGATTAAGGGTTAACATGAAAGGTGTAACAAAGAAGAACAAAGAATGCACATTTATCCTAGACTATAATATAGAATATCTTCTAGGTGTTTACATTCAAGGTGAAGAGGTGTAGTGTAGTAAGATAGAATAGAGAATGTTGTAAGTGCAAAGGAGAAAGGGAAAGTGTAGAGTTGAGAAAGAAGATAAGAGAAGAGCAGAGGTATGCATTATTGATATTGCAATAGAAGCAGTAGAGAGTGAGTTACAAAGATTGAAATAATGTAGTGTGCAGTTGCAAAGTAAGTTGCAACAATGAATTATAATAAAAAATTGTAATACTATTTGATAAATCTGATTGGTTGGTACCATCATATAATTGAGTTGGTGCTCAATGTAGAGGATTTTTGTCTCCTTGGAGTTTCTCCTCCTAAATTAGGGATTTGGTGCTTCCTTAAGGTTGGTTCCCTTAAACTTTGTAATCAATGATCTATTTGTGATATTGGATTTGATCAATAGACTCAAGAAAGTTTTGTCACTATGATTTTTCCCATATTGGGTTTTCCAAATACATCATAGTTTTGTCACTATGGTTTTTCCCATATTGGGTTTTCCAAATACATCATGTGTTATGGACTTTTTTGTGAATCTGTGTCTATCTCTTTGTATATTTAGTTAATCTAAACATTAAGGGCTAAATGAATTAATCTACATAAATTAATCTGAGCTAGAAGAAGTAATCTACATAAAGGTTTTTTAAGGGCTAAGTTTTATTATCTATTGATTCACCCCCCTCTCAGTAGATTGTTGTGTTCCAAAAATTTCAAATTGATCATATTAAAATTCATTTGATAAATTCAATGCATTGTGTGAATTCAAAATTTCATTTACAAGACATTTTTTTAGGTTTTTTCATAGCATAATTAGAAAATTATCTTGTTTAGAATCTAGAAATTGATTTTACATATTTGCATCACACTTTACATTTTAGGCTATTTCATTTTACCTCTTGTCCATTTTGGGTACATACTGAGTTTTTGAAAGTTCAAACTTGTATGAGCTTCACAACTTGGAGTCTTATTGACAATACTATCATGAGACATAGTTTGAAACTCATGTCATCCTATGATACACCACTCGCTATGGATCTTGGGTTTTCTAATTATTCACTTATAATGTTCACACTAGTCAACCCTCTATGGATCCTAGCTTTCATACTTCATTTACAATGACTTCCCTACCCACAACTAATGTGCATTATGTCAAAAAAATGGTTGCTATTTTCCCACAAGAGAACATAATAAGGATAGATGAAGAAATTAAAAAATTACTAAAATTTGTGACTTCAAAAAAAATTCTAGTAGTGCCATTCCTACTTTAGATAATGTGAAGAAAATGATTAAAAATGAACATGGATTATATATTGTGTGAATTCTAGCTCATATTTTGATAAACATGTTCCCACAATGATCAATTGTGCTCAAGATTTGGGGTATACTAAAAGACAAGGTGGAAATTCAATTCCTCCTTCCATAACCCTTACCTCTATTCCTGATGTCAAAAGGGGATGTATGTGTGATATCCTTCTTGAAAGACTATTGAGATATGGTTGTCGTGATAAAGTAAAAAGTGTACAATCATGGTGCTGAAACAAACTTCATATTTCAATGATGATTGTTTATTGGCAGTTGCAAGTTTCTCAAGTGACAACATAAGCTCTTGATTTCATTGGGGCAATTGACCCTCTTTTCTTGTGTCTACTGGCTTGAAAAATATTTAACAATCATAATACTTCACTAGTAATTAGGTAAACATCTATCCTCGGTAAGATCTATGGTGGTGGTTAAGAAATAATGATCTAATAATTTTTCTAGGAGTCAGCCAACAATATTGTAGATTCCCATCTAGGTTCCCAAAAATAGCACAACAATGTACATTGTGGGATCGAATTGACAAATAAGTGTCAAGGGTGATTGGTGACATGTAGGAAGGTGGCAGTAGTTGATTGATTGGTATAGAAATTTACATCTACATTGTGAATTGCATGAATCTATCAAGGCAACAAATGGTAATAATCTGAAATTTTTTTGAATATTTTGTGGGACTGTGTCTAACCTTGTAGAACTGTGTGATGTGTGTCTTTAGGGACCTATGCTTGGAAAATTGCATATGGCAAATATCAATTAAAATATTTAAAGAAAATCACAATACGATGGTAATTTTTTTTAAAGGTTGAATGATGATTGTTGATCAATGGATTATGGTGGGAAAATCACCAGATCAATGAATCAGATTCTAACTAAGAATTCTTAATGGTTATGGTAGTGTGAGCTAGGGTTTTGACTAAAAATTGACTCAAGGAGAGAATTCGATTGGCTAAACTTTTCTAGTTACTAGTATTAATGATGATTAGATGATCACATTGGTGACATAGAGATATAGGCAGTGTAACTAAAATTAAGATTCTTTACAAAGAATATGAATTAAAGCTATTGAAAATCCTAGCTATTTGGTATGCTAGGAATAGAAAAATATCTATTTTTTTATAAGTGGATGTGTGGCTCAATGTTTTGATAGCTTGTAGAAGAAGATAAATATCAAACCCTAGTAGAGGAAAGATATGGTATGTAAATCTCAAGGTTGATGCTATAATTTGGTGATGAATAAAAAGAGGAAGAAGGAAACAAGGTGTGAGAGAATGATTTTGCAAAAATAAGTGAAGGTGTGTTGCATCCGAGCGATAAGCATATATTGAGATGGATAGAGAAAACCCTAGAGAAAAAGAAGTTGGAAGGACAACATGGAATTTTCTTAATTCCTCAAGGCAGGAAGAGAATGCACTCCTAGAGAAAGTGTAGCAAGGTTGTGTAGTGTATCTAGAAGTCTTTTGAGATGGACAAAGAATGCACTAAAAGAAAAAGGGAAGAATGTAGTAGAAATGATAGGAAGTAGAGGAACCCAAATGAAGACTAAGAGTCTTAATCAAGGTTCACCTACAATAGAATAACGAAGGAGATAAGCAACACAAATTGAAGTTGTATACACTGTAACCAAGTCTAAGCAGTTGCAACATCAAATTGTGTTCTATTGAAAATTTGTAAAATAACTTTTGTTGTAAATTTGATTGGTGGGGTACATTAGATATCTAGGTAGGTGCTCAAAGTATGGAGTAGCTGCTTCCTTGAAGTTGATGCTCCTAAAAATAGGGGATTGGTGTCTCCTTAGGGTTGGTTCCCTTAAACAATGTAACAAAGCTTTTGATTGTGACTCTAGATTAGGACACTAGCTCCTAGCAGCACTTCTCACCATGGTTTTTACCATCCTCAGTTTTCCACATATATCTTGAGTTATGCATATGTTTTTGTCTCTACATGTGGTATGATGATTTACTAAGATTAATTCAAAAAGGAATTAATTGTTAAGTGTTTGAAAGGCTAAATTTTTAAGTCATCTACTGACTCACCACCCTCTTAGTAGATCATTGTGTTCTAAGAATTGGTATTAGAGCCTTAGGTTCCCTAGGTAAACATGAATTAGCTTGGGTAGATTTTGGTAGACTGAACACTATGAGCTATCAAGAATTCTTTTCCATAAACAAGATAGGTTAATTCGATGGAATGAATTATACTTTTTGGAGTCATGAAATGGAGGCATATTTGGGTTCTCTAGGATTTGATGTTTTGATTTCTATTAAAATCAACTATGTTCCTCCTACCACTCCTCCCACTGATTCTACAAGGAAAAAGGACTACGAGAATAATTAAAGAGAAACACTTGCAATTATTTGTAGTTTGTCTAGATCTATGCATGGCAAGATTATGCATTGTAAGTTTGCACATGATTTTTGGGATAAGTTGAAATACATATATGAGGGAGATGACAAGGTAAATTTGGAAAAGCTACAAGTGCTCAAGGCTATATTTGAAGGCCTAAAGAAGATCAGAGAAGAGAAGATTGAAGATTATCCTTTAAGAGTTAATATATAATAAACTTTATTAGAGGATACAAAGAAGAAGTGAAGGAAAATGTCATTGTACAAAAAGTTCTAAGGTTAATGAAAAAAATATGATCCCAAGATCCCTATGATAGAGGAAGGAATAGATGTAGAGAAACTCACTCTTAATGAGTTGCATGTGATACTCACTGCATATGAGATGATAATGAGAGATGGAGAGCCATCCAAGATAGAATTTACATTCAATGTTTCCAACAAGGTGAAGGATGAAGCACCTAAGAAGGAAAAATCTAAAACAACCACATCTAGACATGATGAGACTGATGAAGAGGAGGAAAATTTCATCAAAAGACTTAGAAGAGGCTCTTTAAAGTACAAAGGTAATTTACCCTTCAATTTCTTTGAATATGGTAAAGTAAGTCATTTTTCTACAAAGTGTCCCCACAATACAAAAGGTAACCCTGACTAGGTGGTACATGGTAAAATGAAGAAACCCTACTACCCTAAGAGAAGATTTTTTCAGAAGAAGACAATTCTATACATCCAAAATGATAGTATTGTATCAAATGACTATAATTGCTTAGATGATTAACAAGGTTGTGCTTTTTTTGTGACAAAAATTGAATTACTCTTTATGGAAAAAGAGTCTAAAGAACAAAAGGATGGAAAGGTCAAAAAACTTCATGAACAAGGAGAAGAGATAAGAGAGATTTAACTAGAAGGAGAACACATTTGTGCTCTAAATGAGATTGATTATCTCAAATATGAGATTGAGGAACTGAAAAATGAAAACAAGAAGTAGAAGAAACTATCACAAAATGAGTCAAAAAAACTAAGCAAGGATCTTGAAGAATCTACCCAGAATGTGGTAGTTTTGAAGTTACAACTAGAGGAAGCTAAGAGAGAAGAAGATGTGATTAAATACAAGCTAAAATTAGAGGCTAACAATTGTATGGAGCTTGATGAATAAATTTTTCGTCTAAGAAAATATTTACAAAAGGTAAAGGAGAAAATAGAAAAAGAACTCAAGCTGAAAAGTGGCTCAAAAATTCTAGATAGGTTGTTGAGCTTACTGTTAGAAACCCTAGATCAGACATGCAAACCTAAACACCTTCCACATAAGAGAAAACAACAAAAAATTAGAGCTTTGCATGAAATGTGCAAATTGATAATATTCCAAATTAAAAAATTACAATAAGAGAATTGCTTTATAAAAGAAAAGTATGCAACCCTAATGTTGACCTAAAACAACTCAACTAAATAAAGCTTACTTATTAATTAAGTAAACTAATTATTACCTAGGCAAAACCTAAGTAAAGCTATGCAAGTTTAATTAAATATTAATTACACTAACACCCCCCCATAAGTGCAACTTAGGGTGACTAAATAATCATGCACCTAAAACTAAGATGAATGCAAGAAAGCATGAATGGATCCCGACAACAAGGTCTGATCAGGTACCCATGTACAAATTCAATAATGAGGTAGAGAAGGAAAACCCAGTGGGACAACCCCCCTATAATGAGATGACTACTACAAAGAAGCACTGGAAGAACACTATGGAGTACCACTAGAACAACAATCCAACAAGTAAGGAACAACCCAATGCCACATAACACTCAAAAAAACCAAATGGGAACAACCTTGGAATCCATAACAGTAGATGATATGATGATGACAAAATCTGGAAGCTATGACTCTCGATGCCGATGCCAAACTGAAACTAAAACTTTTCCATGGGAACAAGTACCATAAAGACTCAGGAACATTAACCAAAAATTTAGTGGCCCTCAAACTGAGATGGATCCAATATGAATTTGATATGTGTTAAGCTAAGAAAAAATATGGCCAAAAGAAACTAAGAAACTAGATTACAACCCATGCGAGTTGTCATCAATATAAGATGAAGATCAAAGTGCATACACACTCTAATCAAATTATTATGCAAGAAACCCCCCCAAATGGAACTTTATATCAGTTCATGTATTACAATACCCAATGATTGGAAAAGGAGAGAATTTATAAACATGCATAAACAAAAAAATAAAATATACCTCATATTTGTGTAGAGGATTGAATGATTTTTCCAATGCCGCAAGAATGGCGGAAAAAGGATCACCGAGTCAAAAGATATGCCCTCCGGAATGAAAAAAAACAAGTTATGAGTTCAAGGACCTGAAAAATAAAATTGGAGAAAAATAATAAAAAAACTACCAACACCATTGGATTGGCATCAGAATCAGCTTTCCAATGGTATCTCTTTTACGAAAAGGGACATCATACACAAAAGTTACGCCCGATTTTGTAAAAGTGCTCCAATTTGGCCAATAAGGCCTGCAGGCAGCCTAGGGGGCTAAAAAACATTAGGCCCCTGGTCCTATGCACGACCAGGGGCTGGTGGATAGGGGACTTGGGTGGAGCCCCTAGTCGCCCATGAGACCAGTGGGTTTCTGCAGAACGCGGCCGGGGGCTGGGCGCATAGCGCTCGGTCTCCCATAGGACTGTGACCTGCTATAAGGGGCCCGAGGGCTGAGCTCGGGCCGGTGGCCATTTGGTGGCACCGCTGACTGGAGTGGCTGGCAGGTGGCCGCCTAGTGGCCACCTGGCAGTGGCGACCTTTTGAACTATCAGTGCAAGAACCGATGCGCAGATTATTTTTTTAATTTTTTTTTTGAAAATCGTGCCTTGGGGAGCATTTTGGGGAGGCTGTACGACCTTTCTGGCAAATTTTTTTTGCCTTTTGGATCAAGTGCTCAGAAATCAACCAAATTATAGACGTCCTTAGGGTTTTTGGCTGCTGCGAATGCAATGGTGACCTTTGTTCATGCTCAAAATCCTCTGAAAAATAAGCTAACTCCAGAGCTTGCAAAAAATCACTGAGCTTGAAACCCTCACAGATTTCTTCGACGATGACCAAAAAAAAAGCCATTCCTGATTGTTTCTAGCACTCTCAATCCAATGGTGGTGCCCGATCTGATCCAAGATGCTGCATAAATGAACTCAAGGCAAAAAATCCTTGAGGAACCCCGAACGAACTCTATAATGATTTTCTCCAGAATTTCAGAAGGGGTTGCATGTCAAAGCTCCGATACCATGTTAGAAACCATAGATGAAACATGCTAACCTAAACACCTTCCACAAAAGAGAAAACATAAAAAAAGCAGAGCTTTGCATGAAATGTGCAAATTGATAATATTCAGAATTAAGAAATTACAATAAGAGAATTGCTTTATAAAAGCAAAGTATGCAACTCTAATGTTGACCTAAAACAACTCAACTAAATAAAGCTTACTTATTAATTAAGTAAACTAATTATTACCTAAGAAAAACCTAAGTAAAGTTATGCAAGTGTAATTAAATATTAATTACACTAACACTTACAAAAGCCCTCAAACAAAGGAAAATGTGGAATAGGGCTTGATAAAAGGTAAGAGTACCTTCATAAAAACTTTTGCAAAGCTATATTGAATATTTAGAGCAAGAGAAAGTTTTGGTTCTATTGATTTCAAAGAGAGTGTATCCAAAGAAAATCCTGCAAAGGTAGAGAAAATCAATGAAGATAAGAAGTTTGTTACAGACAAGAAGAATAACCAATCCGTCCCTAGTCATGATAGAAGGAGAAAAAACACAAGGAGTAATAATTTTGATGGATTCATAAGGCTGGGAGACATAAGGAAGTAGATGCACAAAATATCACCTCATCCCTCACAAGGAAGCACTATGACTAGGTATTCATCATACTTTTATGGATACTACTATACTTGCAATTAGTTTGGTCAAAGGGATAGAGAATGTAGATTCTTTCATAAAAGGAATTAAAATTTTAAAAGAAAAAATCCTTTCTCTCCTTTAGTTGATATGAATGATGTATGTTACAATTGCAATAATTTTGGTCATATTGAAAAAGAGTGTAGAAAAAAATTCATAATACCAAAAACATAGAGTGATATAAAGAAAAAAATACCAGCCAATGTGACCAAGGAGTCAAATAGTCTTGAGAAGGAGGAAGAAAAGATGGAAAAGAAACCTAAAAATTTATGGAAAGAAAAAGGGTTGAGTTCCACACTGTAAATGATTTCATAGACGAAACTACATGTCAAAAATAAAAAAATATGGGTGATAGATAGTGGTTTCTCCAAGCATATGAATGGAGAAAAAAGTAAGTTCATCAAACTCAAGAAATGCAATGGAGGATCTATGATTTTTGGTGACAATACAAATATTAAGATATGTGGAAATGAATATTGAGTCTAGATGGAAAAAATCCCACAAAATATGTCTTGTATGTTGAAGGACTGAAGCATAACCTACTAAGTGTGAGTCAGATGTGTAACAATGGATACAAGGTCACATTTGATTCAGAAGGATGAAAAATTAGAAGGAATGGAAAGATAATTGTACAGGGATTGAGAACTAATAGAAATCTTTGCAATCTTTGTGAAGTAAAAGGTCAGAATTGTCTAATAGGACAAGCTGATGAGAGTTGGTTATGGCACGAAATATTGGGGCATGTAAACTTTGACAATTTGGTGAAAGTAAGTTTAAAAGGTATAGTAAGATACATGCCTAGAATAACCAAACTTCATATATTATATGCATAGAATTCCAGTAGGGAAAACCAAAAAGTATAATTTTCCAACTAAGGAATATTCAACAAATAAGCCTTTATAGTTTTTCGATATTGATTTATGTGGACCTATAAGGACAAAAGGACAGAAAGGAGAAAGATACTTCATGTTTCTAATAGATGAATACACAAGAATGCCATGGCCAACCTTCCTGAAAGACAACTTACAATATTTTGAAAGATTCAAAATATTTAGTAAAATGGTTGAAAATGAGATAGGTAGAAGGATCAAATGCTTAATGTCAGATAGAGGAGGAGAATTCACATCAAGTGAATTTTTTGAATATTATGAGGTACGTGGAATCAAAAGACAATACTCTATGCCAAGAAATCCACAAAAAATGGAGTTTTAGAAAGAAAGAATATAGTGGTGAAGGATATGGCCATAAGAATGTTGAACGAGGACAAAATTTTTGATATGTTTTGGAGAGAGGCATTTCATATTTCAGCTTACATTTTGAATAGAGTTTAGATAAGAGAGCATAGTGACAACACACCCTATGAATTATGGTATGGTAGAACAACTTGTGTTAAATATTTTAAGGTATTTGGTAGCAAGTGCTATATTAAATAGGAAGACGAAAAGATGGGAAGTTTTGAGTCAAGAAGTGATGAAGGAATATTTCTAGGTTATTCCACCCAAAGAAAAGCCTACAAATTCTATATCAAAATACTAGAACGAAACGTAGAAATAATAAATGTCAAGATTGATGAGAGCATAAATCATATAAAACTTGACAAGAGTGATTTTCATGATGAATCAAATTATGAAGACAATGTTGCAAATAATAAAGAATCAGAAGAAGATATTGTGAAGGCACCTACAAAGTATGTGCAGAAGGATCATTGAGTAGATTAGATAATCAAGGAAAAAAATGAATGAGTTTAGACTAGGAGAAGACTAGCAAGGAACAAGGAATAGGTAAATTTTTCTCTCCTATCTTAGATTGAGCCAAAGATATTTATTGAAGGTAGCATGGATGAGAGTTGTTTGAAGGCCATGGAGGAAGAGCCAAATTAGATTGAGAAAGACAAGACATGGGAATTGGTTCCTAGACTACCAAGCAATAATGTAATAGGCACTAAATAGGTATTTAGAAATAAGCTCGATATAGAGTTGTGGTAAGGAATAAAGAAATATTGGTGTGCAATGGGTATGCACAAGTTGAAGGTATTGATTTTGAAGAAACAATTATATATATGGCAAGGTTAGAAGCAATTATAATTTTTCTTGTATTTTTAGTATACAAAGTATTTAAAGCATATCAAATGGATGTTAAATCTGCATTTTTGAATGGAAAAAAAGAAGAGGAAGTCTACATGGAGCAACCAAAAGGTTTTCAGCTATAAAAGGATGATGACTATGTATGCAGATTGATAAAAGCATTGTATGGTCTAAAGCAAGCACCAAGAGCCTAGTATTTAAAATTAGACTAGTACCTACAACAATACGGATTAAGGAAAGGACATGCAAATAGAAATTTGTATTTAAAAGATGAAGGTGAGCACATGATTATTATTATTGTATATGTAGATGATATTATATTTTGTGGTAGCAATGATAAAATGTGTAAAACATTTACTACTCATATGCAAGATGAATTTCAGATGTCAATGCTAGGAGAATTGCCATGTTTCCTTGGTTTAAAAATTACACAAATAGATAGTAGACCAATTAGTATCCACATGATAACTAGCTACAAGTTGAGAAAAAATGATGAGTCACCAGATGGAAATAAAATAATGTACATGTCAATGATAGGAATTTTGTTGTACTTAACTACATCAAGACCAAACATAATGCAAGCAATATGTATGGTAGCAAGGTTTTAGGATGCACTAAAGGAGCCACATTTTAATGAAGTCAAAAGAATTTTTAGATATTTCAAAAGAACTATTGACTATGGGGTATGGTATCCAAGAAGTGAATATTTTCACTTTGACATGTATAGATGTTGATTTTTTTGGATGTGAAGATGTTACGAAGAGCACAAGTGGTGGGGCAATCTTTTTAGGAAATAGACTGGTTTCTTGGATAAGAAAAAAAAAAAGAATTAGTCACTCTATCTATAGTAGAAGTAGAATATGTAGTTGTAGCCACATGTTGTATAAAGGTCCCATGGATGAAGAAAAAACTTAAGGACATCGAGGTGGAATACAAATAACCTATCTCTATTCTTTGTGACAATTCAAGTTCTATAAAATTCTCAAAGAATCTAGTGATGCATTCTAGAACAATACACATATCTATTAAGTATCACTTCATCAAAGAGAAGGTTGCAAACAAAGAGGTTAGCATGGAGTATGTTTCCATAAAGCAACAAGTGGCTAACATATTTACAAAGCCTCTTCCAAAGGACCAATTTCAATATACAAGGAAAAGATTAGGTGTCGTTGCTCCCACATCATATCACTAAATTTAGTTATAGAGCAAGGGTTCTGGGGGAGCTTCATTAGTATTATATTCATCCTTGAATTGTGAGGAAAGTGATCAAGTTGAGTATTCTTTTTTTACAAATTTCTAACGAATTGATGGTTGAAATTATTTATTAAAAGGAAGAAATCACTCAGGGGGTGTCATAGCATGAACAAACCTTTCTCCATTGATATCAAAGGGGGAGATTTATGATATTAAAATTATCTAGATGATAGGTCTCAAGGGGAGCTACTATTTCTATGCAATATTCTTATGGAAAACTCAGATTATTTAGTTGTAGAGAATTTTGGTGTTTCCATCAATGACAAAGGGGGTGATTGTTGGCATGTTATTGTCATTGATGTCAAAATTGAATGTCTGTGTGATATCCTTCTTGTAAGACTATAGATTTTTGGTTCATGAGATAAATTCAAAAGTGTACAGTGATGGTGCTAAAACAAAATTTATATTCCAATGATTATTGTCTATCAGCGGTTGCAAGTTGCTTAAGTGACAACTTAAGATCTTGAGTTTTTTGGGGGAAATCGACCCTCTTTCCTTGTGTCTACCAAATTGAAAAATATTTGATGATCATAATACTTCCCTAGTCATGAGGTAAATATTTTTCCCTAGTAAGATCTATGAAACTAGTTGAGGATAATGATCTTATGTTTTTTATTGGGAGTTAGTTGAGAATATTGTAGATTCCCATATAGCTTCCACAAAATTACACAATGGTGTACATTATGGGATTGGATTGATAAATAAGTTTCAAGGGTGATTAGTGACATGTAGGCAGGTGGCAACGACTGATTGATCGGTATAGAAATTCAAATCTCCATTATGAATTGTGAAAATATATCAAGGTGATAGATGGTGATAATTTTCTAGTCCAGTGAAGATTTCATGGGACCGTGTCTAACCCCATGGAAATTTAGATAGGTGATGCATGTATTTAGGGACCCAAACTTGGAAAGCTGCATATGGAAAAGATCAACAATAATCTTGAATGAAAATCATAATACGACAGTCATGTTTTTAAAATATTGAATGATGAATGTTGATTAATGGATCCATGGCACAAAAAGCACCCAATCAATGAATCAAGTTCAAACTAAGAATTCTTAATGGTTACATTAGTATGTGTTGGATTTTTTGGTTGTATTGCTTATATGTGATTGTCATTGATGTCAACACTATTAGCATTTACACTGCTTAAGGTTGTATATGTCAAGGATATTGAGAAAATTGTAAAAAATATAGTACAGGAAGCTAATGGAGCTGAGAAGGTCAGAATGTTGTAAAGATCTATGTGTTGAAGATTTGAAGGTGCACTTCAAAGGGTTTTCTACTGAAGCTTTCTAGTATGTTGTCTAAAATTTTTAGAGGTTTGCATAAAGATTTGTGGAGGTTATGAAGATCTATGTGCCTACAGTTACTCAGTTTCTGTAAATGGTGTTCTTGGTTGAAGTGGATGAAATTTTGGTAATTTCATTTGTTGCACATGCACCCATGACATTCATGGATGATTCTAGATCATTCTATATCCTTGAATTATTTCTACATTGATTGAAGTGTTTGTGATTGGAGATTCTTTCAATGTGTGCCTAATTTTTCATGTTCTTGGCCGACATGACGATGTTAGCGTGTTGCGGATCCATGAGGAATAATATTTAATTATTTGGCATGTTTGGAGGTGTTTTTGCGGGTCCTCACTATGTTGTGACCAACTTGTGTTGGTGCTCATTGTAATTTATTCATGTATCAAGGCCGACAGTTGTAAATCATTCTTTATTTGTGGCCGATTGAATAGTGGTTGTAAATCCATGTAGCGGATATACATATGAGATTGTTTTCCTCATTTAGAGAGAAGTGGTCAAGTGTACAAGTGATGTACAAGTGTGAATAAAGGTCAAATAATTTAGAGTAGAGTGTGGAAGAGTTTGAGTAGAGGGTGGAAGAGTTTGAAGAAGTTTTTGTGTGCCTAACTAGAACTATAATCAGGCTTTTGTAGAAGCTAATTTCTCAGTTCAACTTTATCAGATGGATTTAATTTGATTACTATATGTAAGGTAGTGAGCCTTCCCTTTGAGTAGTATGATCAAGGTAGTGCACCTAAATGCAATTTCATTCCCTTTTTATTCTTCATTATATTTATAATAGGGTATAATCTTGTGGACTAACATCCATCGTGGTTTTTCCCCTAACAGGGTTTCCACGTATAAAACATTGGTGTTCATGTGTCTCTGATGTGTTGTTGATTTAATGCTTGCATTGATAATTTTTAGATCTATGATATAAGTTTAATTAATGTTGTATAAGTTTGATTTTGGTAACAACTCATTCAGCCCCCCTCGCAGTTGTCTATCTTTGTTTTCCAACAATTGGTATCAGATCCAGTTCCTCCGAAAGAATCTTAACAACTTGAGGTGATCTAAGATGACATCATTCAAAAAGGATCGTCCCAGATTCGATGGTACAAAATAATCTCTATGGAAAGTCAGGATGGAATTTCATTTAAGGTGGATTGGTGAACCTTTTTGGCAGATGACACAAATTTCATATACTATTCCTCAAAATGGTCCTTCCTCTGAAGATGAGATAAAGCAAGGAAAAATTAATACCAGCGTAGTAGAAACACTAGTGAGTGCTTTGACAGATTTAGAGATGACAAATGTGATGGGACTGAAGACTGCATACCAGATTTGGAAAAAGCTAGAAACATTGTATGAAGGAGATGCACTAGTGAAAAGTGCTAAGGTACAAAGTCTAAAAGGAAAATGGGAGAGCTTGAAGATGAGTGAAGATGAGAACATCTTTTCCTTTTCATATAAGATAAATGAATTGGTGATGGACATTAGATGTGCTAGTGGAACCTTGGATGATAATGAAATTGTGGTTAAGATACTTAGATCTATGCCCCCTTCTTACAAGACAAAAGCTCACGCTATTGAAGAAATTAGGACAGTGACAAATATTACAAAAGACATGTTGATTGGAAAACTTGCTGCATTTGAATTGAGTGAATTCAGTGAGTCTAATCCTAAGACTGAATCTACTTGCAAGGCTACTATATCTGGGCATAGCAACTAGAGATATGATTTAGGAGAAATTTCCAAGAGAGCATTTAGGTATGAAGATGAGATGAAGCGAATTGAAGATGTTGAAAAGGAATTAGAAGAACTAGAAGCATTGCTTGTGAAAAGAGAATCAAGAGGTCATGGTAAGTACAAAGGAAATTTACCTATTAAATGTTTTTCTTGTAGTAAGATAGGTCATTTTTCATCTAGATGTCCTAAAAGAGTTTCAAAGTATAAACTTGAGAACGCTAGATTTCAAAGAAAGTGCTATTATGTTGAAGAAGGTGTAATTGATGAAGAATCTGATAAAGAAACTAGAAATGAAGATGAATGGGTATTTATTGCTATCAAAGAAAATGGTCAGGTGTCCACTAAATATGCTAGTAATGTGAATGTTGAGAAATCTCTTGCATCCAAATTTGAAGAGAAAGATGAGTGGGTGATTGATAGTGGATGCTCACATCATATGAATAGTGACAAAAGAAAATTTGTAATCTTGGAAAACTATGATGGTGGTGTTGTGAGGTTTGGAGACAACACTTCTGGTGTGATTTGTGGTAGAGGCACTATTTATTTTGGTGGTAATAGAAAAATAAATGATGTTCTTTATATAGAAGGCTTAAAGCATAACTTGTTGAGTGTTGGACATATGGTAGACAAAGGTTACAATCTACACTTCAAGAATGGTAACTGTAGAATATTGGGAAGTTCAGGAAATCTGATTGCTTCAGGAACAAAGACAAAAGGTAATATCTTTCAATTGAGTGTTGTTAGTGAAAGTTGTTTGATTTCTCAAATTGATGCAAGCTAGTTATGGCATAGGAGATTATGTCATGTGAAATTTGATAACATTTTCAAGATAATCTCTACTCAAGAAATTAGAGATCTACGTAAGTTAGTGAAGCCTACAACACTATGTGCAAGGAATGTCAGATGGGAAAGCAGACAAGAAATTATTTCTAGAGAAAATAGTATAGTTCTAATGGAGCACTGGATTTGATAAATACTGATCTATGTGGTCCTTCTAGAGTTAGAATCCTACAAGGTGAAAGGTATTTTATGTTTTTCATTGATGATTATTCTAGAATGATATGGGTCTCTTTCTTGAGATAAAAACATGAATCATTAGAAAATTTCAAACTTTTTAAAGCTATGGCAAAGAATGAGACAGGTCAAAGGATCAAATGTCTAAGCTTAGACAGAGGTGGTGAATTTACTTCATGGGAATTAAATTCTTTTTGTGAAGAAAATGGAATCCAAAGACAACTATCTGCTCCTTTGACGCCTGAATAGAATGGAGTTGTTGAAAGAAAGAACATAACCATTCTAGACACTTCTAGAACCATGATGTTGGAAGAAAATGTTCCTCATTTCTACTAGAGAGAAGTTGTAAGTACTGTTATGTACACCATTAACTGGGTGAATGTCAACAGTAATTTTGGTAAGACACCTTTTGAGCTATGGTTTGGTTATAAGCCTACTTTCAAGTATTTCAAAATATTTGGAAGCAAATACTACATCAAGAGAGATGATGAAGGAATATTTTTAGGATACTCTACTAAAAGTAAAGTTTACTGGTGTTTTAATAAAAGGCTAAAGAAAATGGTTGAAAGTACAAATGTCAAGGTTTATGAAGATATTGGTAAATAATATAGATCTACTGGTTATGATTCAGATGATCAACATGATGGTACTAACAATGTAAGTAATGTTCAAGCACATAATATACTTCAAATTGTTTCGTTGAACCAAGGGAATCAAGAAGCGAAAAATAGCAGAAGTGCAAAAAAAAGAACACAAGAACAAGAGCTAAGAGAAAATCTCAAAACTCTTAAGTATGTAAGATGAAATCATTCTGATAGTCAGATCATAGGAGACGAGAAAATGTGTCCAAACTAGAAGTAATTCTAGAACATTTTCTAATCTTTAAATCCTCGCCTAGAAATATCAGTGAAGCATGTAAGGATGAACATTGGATGGAAGCCATGAAAGAATAATTTTTTTAGATACAAATAAATGATACCTGGGATCTTGTTCCTAGACCTTAGAACAAAAATGTGATTGGAACCAAAAATGGGTGATCCAAAATAAGTTGAATGAACAAGGTGATGTGGTCAGAAACAAAGCAATATTGGTTTGCAAAGGATGCTCACAGATGGAAGGTATTGATTTTGAAGAAAAAATTTCTCTTGTTGCTAGAAATGAATTTGTTAGATTTCTTGTTTCTTATGATACTTTATAGAATTACAAATTTTATTAGATGGATGTAAAGTCAACATTTCTGAATGGTGAACTAGAAGAAGAAGTTTATTTTGAACAACTAGATGGATTTTAGTTGACTAATGAAAAGGACATGATATTTCGATTGAAGAAAAATCTTTATGGACTAAAGTAAGCTCCTAGAGATTGGTGTGCTAGATTGGATAAATACTTGTTGAAACTTGGATTCAATAAAGGTATTGTTGATAGCAATCTATATTTCAAGCTGGATTAGAACAAATAACTCATCATTGAAGTCTTTGTTGATGATATTATTTTTGAAGGTGATGATGATTTGTGTATGAAGTTTGCCAATGAAATGAAAAGTGAATTTGAAATTTCAATGATAGGAGAGCTAAAATTATTTTTAGGACTGGAAATCACTCAGATAGATGATGGAATTTTTGTATCTCAGTCTAAGTATGTGAAAGAGTTACTGGACAAGTTTGGCATGGAAGATTCAAAACCAGTTGGTACACCTATGGTGACTAGATGCAAACTTACATAGAAAGATGATTCTCCTAAAGAAAATCAGACAAGATACATGTCAATGATTGGTGCATTACTCTATTTGACTCAGACTAGTCCAAATATAATGAATGTTGTGTGCATGGTTGCTAGATTTCAAGCTAATCCTAAAGATTCCCATGTGACTGTTGTAAAAGGAATATTCAGATATCTAAAAGGGATAGTTGATCTTGGTCTTTGGTATCCTAAGGATGATGATCTTACTCTAAGTGCTTTACTGATGCTGATTGGGTAGGAGATGTAAATGACCGAAAGAGTACCTATGGTGGTGCATTCTTCTTAGGTAAGAAGCTAGTATGTTGGTTAAGAAAAAAGAAAAACTCGGGTTCATTATCTACTGCTGAGGCAGAGTACATTGATGTTGCAAACCATTGTACCTGAGTATTTTGGATGAAATAAATGTTGAGAGATGTGAAAATTGAGTATGAAGAACCTGTTGCCACATTCTATGACAATTCGAGTTCCATTAACATTATTAAGAATCCAATGTTGCATTCAAAGAAAAAGCATATATCTATCAAGTATCACTTCTTGAGAGATAAATTAAGTGACAAAGAAGTTAGATTGGAGTACATACCTACTAAAGAGAAAATTACAAATATCTTTACCAAGCCGTTGCCTAAGGATAATTTTGAGTACCTTAGAGGTAATTTAGGGGTGATTTCCCCTCCTGATCAGAACTAAGATGCATGTATTTGCATCGGTCCATGAATTCATAGCCATATCTCATTCTAAATTGATATTGTGGTGGTTGCTACTCAGGGGGAGGAGTCAGATGATTCAAATTTGTGATCAGAGCATGTGTACCTTTTCCATTGATGTCAAAGGGGGAGAGAAACAATTTGAAAATCGTGGGAAAGAAAATAAATGGAGGAAACAAGAAAGAGTGCGCAATCTCAAGCGGAGATTGTTGAAGAAGAGTTAGTTGGGTTGATGGTATTATTTATTAGATCATGTGTTGCAATCAATGCCAAAGGGGGAGATTGTTGGATGTTGTGGTTGTCATTTATGTCAACACTATTAGCATTGAATCTACTTAAGGCTGTATATGTCGTAGATATTAAGAAAATTTAAAAAAATATAGTATAGGCAACCAATGGAGCTAAGAAGGTTAGAATGTTGTAAGGATATATGTGTGTTGAAGATCTGAATGTGCACTTAAAAGGGTTTTTTTCTGAAGGTTTCTAATATGTTGTACAAAAGTTGTAGAGGTTTGCATAATGATTTGTGGAATTTATGAAGATTTGTGTACCTACAACTACTTAGTTTCTATAGATGGTGTTCTTGGTTGAAGCGGGTGAAATTCTAGTAATTTCATGAGTTTTGCATGTACCTATGACATTCATGGATGACTCTAGATCATGCTCTATCCTTTTTGTACATCTACATTGATTGAAGTGCTCATGATTAGAGATTCTTCCGATGTGTGCCTGAGTTTTCATGTTCTTGGCCGACTTGATGATGTTAGCTTGTTGTAAATCCATGAGGATAAATATTTTATTGTTTGGCATGTTTGGAGGTGTTTTTTTTGGTCCTCACTATGTTGTGACCGACTTTTATTGGTGTGCATTGTAATTTATTCATGTATCAAGGCCAACAGTTGTAATTCATTCTTTATTTGTGCCCAACTGACTAGTGGTTGTAAATTCGTGTAGTGGATATATATATGAGATTGTTTTCCTCATTTAGAGAGAAGTGCTCAAGTGTACAAGTGATTTACAAGTGTGAATAAAGGTCAAATAATAGAGAGCAGAGTGTGGAAGATTTTGAGTAGAGGGTGGAAGAGTTTGAAGAGCTTTTTGTGCGCCTAACTGGAACTGCAATCAGGCTTTTGTAGAAGCTAATTTCTCAATTCAACTTCATCAGATGGATTTAATCTCATTACTATATGTAAGGTAGTGATCCTTCCCTTTGAGTAGTGTGCTCTAGGTAGTGTGCCTAAATGTAAGTGCATTCCCTTTTTATTTTTCATTATACTTCTAACAGGGTATAATCTTGTGGACTAACATCCATTGTGGGTTTTCCCCTAACAGGGTTTCCACATATAAAATCTTGTTGTTCATGTGTCTTTGATGTGTTGTTGATTTAATGTTTAAACTGCTAATTGTCATATATGTGATATAAGGTTAATTAATGACGTGTAAGTTTGATTTTGGTAACAACTAATTCACCCCCCTATGAGTTGTCTATCCTTGTTTTGCCAATAGTGTGAACTAGGTTTTTGATTGCAAACCAACTCATGGAGTGAATTTGATTGGTCCAAATTCTCTATCTACCAACATTCATGACAATTAGATGATCAGATTGGTGACATAGACATATAGGTGGTCAAAAATCAGATTAAGATTCATTACAAAGAGTATAAATTAAATGCTACTAAAAATACTAGCTATTTGGTATGCCAGGAATAGAAAAATCTATGATTTTTGATAAGTGGATGCATGGATTGATGTTCTGATAGCTTGCAAAAGAAGATAAATATCAAACCCTACTAGAGGAAAGATATGGTATGTGAATCTTGAGGTCGATGATGAATAAAAGAGAAAGAAGAAGGAAACAAGGTGTGAGAGAATGATGCTACAAAAAGAAGAAGTGAAAGTGTGTTGCATTTGAGCAATAAGTGTCTTTTGAGATGGATAGAGAAAACCCTAGAGAGAAGAAGTAGGAAGGACAACATGGAATTTTCTTAATTCTTAAAGGAGGACAAAGAATGCAATCGTAGAGAAAGTGCAACAAGGTTGTGTAGTGTATTTGGATTTCTTTTGTGATGGATAGGGAATGCACTAAAAGAAAAAGGGAAGAGTGCAACAACAATGACATGAAGTAGAGGATCCCAAACAAACATTGAGAGTCTTAATCAAGGTTCACCTACAATAACAAAAAAAATATATAAGAAACATAAATTTAACTTTTAGAGACTACAACCAAGTGTAAGTAGTTGCAATATAATTTGCAACAACAAATTGTGTTTGATTGAACAATTGTAATAATATTTTTTGTAAATCTGATTGGTGGGGGCCATCAAATATCTAGGTAGGTGCTCAGAGTAGGGATTGGGGTGCTTCCTTTTATTTGGTGCTCCTAAACCAAGGGACCGGTGTCTCCTTAGGGTCAGTACCCTTAAACATTGTAATAGAGCTTTTGATTATGAGGTTGGATTAGGATAGTAGCACTTCTCATGATGTTTTTTCTAATCCTAGGTTTTCCCTGTATATCTTGTGTTATGTGTATGTTTTAATCTCTATGTATGGTATGATGAACTACTAAGAATAATTCAAAAAGAAGTTAATTGTTAAGTGTTTCAAAGGATAAATTTTTTATGCATCTACTGATTCACTCCCCTCTTAGTAGATCATTATGTTCCAACAACTATTACTCATATTACTACAACCATCCAACCTATTAGCAATTTCAAAATCCCCTTAGGTGTTTCCACTAGGAATCCCTCTAGCTTTGTGCATTCAAATCTCATATTTCCTCATTCACCCCCCTCAAAAAATTATAATTAACTTTTTCTCCACATACATACACAAATCAACATTATTCACCTCCATATCACAGCACCAACAATGATGTGATACTTAACACATTTTTGCAAAATATGGCATCCCTCCAACAACAAATCACCACACTAAATCAAAAAAAAAAAATGGCCAACCTTCACAATACATCAAAACCAACCTATTATCCTTGGAGATATTGAGAACACAAATGCCACAAGGTATAGAGGTTCCTAGTTTTTGGAGAAATATGGTGGGAAAGGAGATCCTATTTGCCATGTTTCCACTTACACAGACTTATGTAGTGACTTAATTTTTGAAGATAACCTCTTGGATAAACTATTCCCTATATCCTTGAAAGATACCACTTTAGAGTTGTTTTTCTCTTTACTAAATAATTCAATATGCTCAGTCAATGAAATAATTGATTCTTTCTACAACCACTTCCAAATTCACATGGGTCCTAAGATGACCCCAGCTAACTTAATGACACGTAAACAAAAGGATGATGAAAAATTTATTGATTTTATAGTGTGATATAAAATTCTTTATTAGCAAATAAACATTAATATTCTTGATGTTGACCTTAAAAGAATGTTTATTTCCAATTTGAAAAACAAAATCCAATCCAAATGTGAGTTGTTAAAATTTATATCCTATACCATTTTGTGTATAGCCCTTCATGATTAGCAAAATTTGGCTAGTAGTCATGAAGTGAAAACATCCTCTAACCAGCCTAAAAATTTTGAATCCACACCTCAAACCAATTATCAACCTTCAAGAAATAAAATAAAAGATTTTTACAACTTAATCCCCCTCAATAAACTCAACATGTTGATACCCAAGTGGCTGCTATAAAGATGAAAAATCCATACACCTTTTGGGATAAAAACAAAAAGTTCACCCCTCTACCTAATACCCTTCATAATACCATGTTGCATCTCTTAGACAAGAATCTGATTTCCTTACCTCCTATTAAAGCTCCCTATCTTACTAAACCTTTACCTTCAAAATATAGACCAAATTCCTATTTGCATTTTCATCGACAAAATGGACATGATACAAAATATTGCAAGCACCTTAAACATCTTGTCTAAGACCTCATTGGTTCTAATCATATCTGAATTTCTGGTGCTAATGATCAAGGTAATAATTCGGTAGCCCCTCCTAATCAAAATTTTCAAAAATTACAAATCCTATGCCAAATAATAATATTTACTCTGTCAAAGCTAGTGAAAAAAATAATGATGTGATGAATGTTGACACGGATGATGATCACATTAATGATAATGAGGAAGACTCTATAAAATCTATGGCTTGATTTATTGAAGTTAAACATCATAAGGGCCAAACTAACATGCTATTTGACATTGCTTTATCACAAAATGACATAATTAAACATGAATTTGATGGTCCTCTTTACATAGTGGGAAGAATCAATGACAAGCCTACTAATGGGACATTAATTGATCCCATTTGTGTAGATAATTTGATCACTAAAGAGTTCCTATTTTTGCATGATCTTTATCAAGATACATATGAAAAACTAAAAGAATGGATAAAAATGCATAATGGTTTTCCTTGTCCTATGATAGATTTCATAAATATCCCATTAAAATTTAGACATAAACAATTAAATATCTCATTCACTATCATCCCGAATTCAGACCACTTTCATGTAAAGTTAGGATATACATGGCTTTTCTCCATGAATGTCATCCCATTGGTTGTGCATAAATTTTTGAAGTTTCCATTTGGAAATGATATCTTTACTATGCGTCATAGTGGATTTAATCATGTGTTCTTGTGGAACTTCTCATTGTATTTATTTTGGTCCAAACCTATGGAACCTATTAGGCCTCATGAGGAATTATTTTTCAAATCCTATCAAAGTTTTAAAGCAAAGCACATAAAATAATTATCCCTTAGAAATATGCCTCAACCCATGATTGAGACTCATATCCTTGATGAGACCATGATTTAACCAAAATTCCTTCCAAGTATACAAGACCATCCTATCAAGAATCCTCCACCTATTTCATATAAGATACCATGAGATAATCAAAAAAATCTCATTGTACCTTCTAAAGTAAAACAAGTTTACAAAGCTAAAGAGAAAGTGATTGAACAACCTCCCATGGTTGCTTCTCTTCCTCCCTTGAGGGAAGAAAAGAAACCTATGGTTGATAAACCCATTGCTAAAAAATCACAACTTGAAAACCATATGAAAAGAAACTAAAATGCTAGAGAGCATAGGTGTAGATGTCATCCTATTTATCATTTGTTGCAAGAAAAGGAAGAAAATAAAAATAAAAAATTTGAATCCAAATTCATCTCAAGAAATGCATGATGCATCTCTGCCTTTGCCACAACATAAACAAACTTCTATGGATATTTTCATTACACCTCCTATTGTGATTAACTTGGATAATGATAATGAAACTGCTAAGATTGATGAGGAAGTGCATAAAGAGCTAAATTCATTGTTTTAATCTTCCATGAGCTTAAATGATGATCCCCCTAATAAGATTGTTGAAATTGGTGCTTGTCCTAGTTTGGCACTTGATGTTGTCTCTTTGGACAGTTATTTTCCTTTCATATATACTAAACAAGACTAGGATATAAACAGCCTACTATAGCTTGACTCACATGTGCCTTGCTATTCTATGTCTTTTTTATCAACGAGGATTGCACCCTAGTTGAATCAGGCTCAACTAACCTGTGTAACTTGAAAACATTCTCAATTTTTTGGTGGATTATAATGAGAATGAATCTCCAAAGATGGTCGGTTCCCCTAGTAAATCACCTTAAAACTAGTAACTTTTCTGAGAAAAAGGATAGAAGGATAACTTGAAAAGGAAATCCTAAAACTATAGAGGCAATGCATCAAAAACTTATAAAATTATCCACCAATTCAACTTAGAATCAGTTTGACAAATATTTTTACTCTCACAATTCCATGTGAAACAATGCAATACATAAGTAATTTGTATGAAGGTTTGAAAATTAGAGGCTTGCATGAAGGAAAAATAGAAGTTTTATCACAAATTCAACCTACTAACGACATTAAACACAATACACAACTTGCATTACATGAAAATATTGCACTCAAACCTGCAACAATGAGACATAGAAAAGAATTCAAAATATGAATCACGATTGAACATCAAATCACTAACTATAAAATTAGACAAAATATGGAAAAGGAGAACTTTTTTGCCTTTATCGATTTGAAATGAGCTACATAATCATATTATGAAAATTTGAGTTAGAAAAAGGCTTACAAAAGTCTGCAATACTCAAGAGAGTAAGAAGCAGTAACTTGAACTTTTTTCGCCAAAAACTAAGTTTTTCTCTAATATATATCTCCAATGTATCTCCATGAGTGAATGGGAAAGAATCTTAGTTAAATGGTCACCAAAATAGAAACTCAAGTGTCATTTTCGAGCAAAGGGAAAAAAAACCTCAAAAATAAGGTCTAGAACTGATCCCAAATGAGTGAAAAAGATGGAAACTTTCCCTCCCAATTGGTTCGACCAAAAAGGATTCAAAAATCACTCAGATCTAGCTAGAAAATAAAAAATACAAGGCTCGGTTCACTCATTCTTTCCATTTTGCACAATTGGAACTTGAACATAAATAAGAAAGTTTCTATGAGGACACTCTGCATTTTATCTTATTTTACTACATTTTATGACACTTATTAAAGAATTTTATAGAATATTTCTCTAACAAGACCTTACAATTGTTTGTAGTTTCTAGTTTCACACGTAGGAAAAATAGAAGGAAAAGACTAAGTAATGAATCATTACTTCACTTCAGTTCATGACTATAGAAAAATCAAGGTTTATATGGTATATGATTTATCTCTTTTCAAAGGATTAGTGGCTCACATGGCATTTTATTTTCTTCAAAAATCATACAAAACACTAAGGCACATAAAGCATAAGATTGCAAAACATGAAAAGACCCTAATACCACCATCGATATGAATATTTTGCATAAAAGTTTAGAAAAATGTGGAAAAATACCCAAGGCGGCCAAAACATTAGGGCAAGAAGAAAACCCTAGAAAAAAACATGTGGCTTCCTTTCTTTTCACATCATTTTTCATTTGATTTTTTTTCCAAGTCTTATACTCTACATCTTGGTTATGGCTTCTAGGGTTTGATCTAGCTTTCATGGAAGAACCAGGAGCTTTTGTCAAGCCATTATTGATATTTCTATGGAGAAACTCACGCAAATTCTATGCTAAGGCCGAATCAAGTAAGCATTTCCCATATACAATTTTCCTCCCTTTGTGAAAAAATCATGCTCATTTTGAGCTCCTTTATGAAAAAACCACTATAAAAAATGATGAAGTCACTTCTCTTTTACATGTATTTTCTTTCTACAAAAGCATTCTAGGCTCGTTATTTTTTGAATACAAAGGCCTTTCGGTACTTCCATGGCCACGACTTCACTTTTTGTATACTCTCAGAAAGAGAACATAGTTTCTCTCTCCCTTTTCTTTCAGCCTTTGAAGTTTTACAGCTAGAGGTCGTGGTTAGAAAAAATGAAGTCTAAATATTATTCTCTATATTCCTTCTTTGTTGTGCAAATATGAGATAGGGTTTTAAAAACCCGTGACCTTCATTGCTCTTGAAACTTGATGAAACTCTACTAGGGCTTAGAAACCCACAACCTCCTCATTCTATTGTTAGGGCTTTTGAGAAGAAAATATTATTTCCTGCTATGGGTAATTTTTCTATTCATTCATTATGTCTTATGCATGAAGGAAGTGGTCATGGATGCCCTTGAATTTCATTCAAAATCCTTGCATAAAACCAAAAAAATGACTTCTCTCCTTATGACTTTGCATCTGCTTTGATGCCTCTGTTACTTTGGTCTAGTACCAAATTGTATATGCAACACTAACTTTACATTGCAAACATGTCACGAACATTGCTTGATACAAAATGATTATGCCTGAATTTGATAATTTCTCTATTCCATACTATAGCATTGTGTTTTATATTGAAGAATGCAACATGGACCCAAACTACCCATTATGCACTCCTCTATGATTCCAATAAAACAATGTTAATAATATAGTCTCCATTCACTGAACATTGTGATTGTATTTTACTCTTAGAAACATACTAGTTGCTCATACTTTGTTCTCTTATTTTTTATGTCGAGAATTATCATTGTTTATTGCAACATCTTCTTCTTAATCTTTCAGCATGTTCGCATGAATCATTGCCAGTCACACCTTGGTTTACAATCCATAGAAAGTCTCTTTTTTTTAAATAAAAGGATTTTGGCTGACCTATTGTATTAATATAATAAAGAGTTTATAAAATGTCATTGCTCATGACTAGAAATATAACATCTAACAATAACTTATGCAACTATTCCAATAGTTCTTGCTATATGATCTTTCAAGATTTACATAATGTGGCATAGGCAAAATTCAACTTGATATGTGTCAACTATCTATATGTTGAAAATTTTGTATACAAAAAATAGCTATATAGATAGAAAATAAGCTAAAGATATATCATTTGCAGCCTATATGCTGCTATATGTATCCAAATACTACCATTGTACCCATACTATATATACATCTATACTATTTCAAATTTTAGCAACTGGGGAGCTCTATTTTTCTCCTTTTGTCATGAACTATGGTGTTGGTGGAGTGGAATGTGATTTTGCTGTGATGTTCATATCTGGTAAAGCTTTGTGAGGGTTGGTGTGATGTGATTTATTTTTTCCCTCTTCAGCTTGTGACTCTACAGTATCCACAACCTCCTTCTATTTTGACTTTTTTTGTTATCACTCTCTACTTGATGACAGTGGTGTGTAAGGAGAAAAGACAATGCATGGTATTTTTCTTTAAAGTTCCTCTCCATCTCTTCACCAATTTCCCAATGATGCCTTGCAAGTGCTCTATATAAATGACTGGGAGTGTCATATTGCAATGACAATTTCATTGCTATGTAAATGTTTATGTAACATACCTTGTGATGAAGATAATGTCTTGGGAAGATTCCCCCTATATGTGCTTCTCCCTTCTAGAAACTATACTGCTATATGCTTTTGAGCAATGCATTGTCCTGCAAGAAGACTTCCTGGATGCATGTTTCTAAAATTTTTACCATATCATGATAATTCATATTCAAATTCAACACAGTCAAAACAAAGATTGAGACTAAATCTGAGGGAAATATCAATCTTTGAGCTGATGGGTGCAATATCTCTTCTCTTAGCAGAGTCTTCAAAGATCTATACATTGGAGAACAAACAGTTTTGAAAATATTGGATACTGTTTCTCTTTCCAGACCTTTGGAGAAAGGGAGTTCCCATTATAGGATTGGAAATGGTGCCCTTTGATTACACCATATGAAATCCATGGTATACTCATCAAGTGACTTCTGCTAGCTATGAGAACACTAGGTAAATGCAGATAGAAGTTATTATGTAGTGATATGGAGAACAATATGAGTATCAAAAACACCGGTGCTTGTGCCTACCAACTTGAGCAGATTTTCAGTTGAAAATAGATAATGTTAGTATGTATCAGATTTTGCGAAGATGCAAATCACTTACCCAATATTCACATGAACTATTATTTTAGCTTCTAGATGTGCATATTGTTGAAGTTGACTATATTGCAAAGTTGTGGCAGTTTAAATAGAGTATACTTTCTATCAGCCCTTTCGAACCCAACTTCACTTTCGCATTCCCATCATACCATGATGCCCTTTATACATCTCCTCCTTTGAGTTTGAGAAAACATGAAAGAAAATTAAAGCTTCCTATACTACCTCCTTCATCACTCCTTTGCACTTTAGTTGATAAGCTGAGAGTCGATTACTTAGCTCCCAAGAATCCCTCCGTTTTTGTTGCTTTCTTTAACTTGAAGAACAAAGATATTAGGATAGAAAGTATTGATTAATGCTATGCTTTCATGATTGTTCCTTGATTCAAATATGTTTCTCCTTTAGCACTTAATGAATGTATGTACTATCAATGCATGTATTATAGATAACAAAGAAAGATGGTGAGACAATAAACAGATGATGTAGGACCATGATTTACAAGATGAAATTTTACTCATTTTTGCATATTACTTAAGCATTTTAAATGAGCTCATTGCTCACTTGTGATTCCCATTGAAAAATGAAAAGGGGGTAACTTCATGTCATGTTTCACTTGGCTTTCATGAATGGGAAATTTACTTAATTACCCTATAAATTGATCTTCAATCAAAATATGCTTTCATTTGAAAAGCTCCATCTTGTCTCTTACTTATCTCATGACCCTCTCAAGATCCATAGGGCAGCATGCTGGGCTCAACCCTTGTGGGAGCCCATTTTTACTCCACATGCTATGATGAAAATAATCTAGCAATAAAATTTTTACTTATACCTGCACAATGAAGCTCAATTCTCCTATGATGTTTGATTTACAGACTCTCTTGGAAACATTTGACAATGGCTCAATTCATTTAATGAATCATATATGTAGACTATATTTTTGTTGATGAAACATATGATGATATTTCATGTCCTGAGCTCTAACCAACTCTTTCTATTATTTTTAGGTACATCTGAAGACCAAGAGCAAGAGGTTTAAGAGAAAGGGACTAACATCGGGATTCTGCCACTTTCGAAAATGAAGGATGTGATTTCTTTTCATGTGTTTTTCCTATTTATCTTTAGTTGTATAGCTTACATCTATGTTTTTTAGTTCAGTCATGCCCATGTCTTGTGTGGGAAATTTAAGAATTCTTTTTCTCTCAATATATGAAATGAAAACTCTTATGCAACCTTGTATACATTTTTCATTACAAAATGAATGAAAGCAATATCATGCAATTTATGTAATTACCTTCTATTGTAAAACATTGCATAATAAAAACTTAATTCTATTTGGAATCATCCTTTTTGAAATGGTTAAGCATAGAAATTGTGTTTTAATCTCCCTTCACTTTTAAAAGGAAATAACCGACTCAGCTCTACCCAATTGAGTTGTAAGTGAAAAATGGGTAACATTTTTTTTCATGTTCTTTGTGTGATTGCATGTGTGTAATGTGATATCCTCATACAGTTCTATTTGATGTACCTATTCATGTCCATTCCTCTATTTATATCTTAATTCTTTTGTATATTGTAAACATTTATCCTTTCTTTTGGCTTATGTTTTCCTTTTGGGGATGATGCAAGGTTTCAAGATATTTAGGTCTCTTCCATGTTGACCCAAAATATTTTCTTTGTTTTTTCTCTTTATGTGTCATTCTTCCTATTCTACAAGTATTTGGGGAATTGTGACATTTCTGAGCTCTATAACAACATTGTAGCAAATACATATTGACCCTAAATCTATGGATCCCTTATGTGTTTTGGGATATCATTTTGGCAGCAATCCCTTCCCCTCTCTTTTCATGACGTGATTTCATTTGGAAACATATGACTTGGCATAGGGCTTTTAAAATAATCTCTCATGTATTCTTTATTGTTAGCATTGGTTATTTTCTACTTTAAAGTAAATTTCTCATAATTGTGTTAGCAATTTCTTTAAAGTGGGGGCATACATTGGCATTTTTTTTTTTTAAATTTTGGCATTCCTTATATTTCATTGTGCGATTTTATTACTTCTTGTGATGCTTCTTTTTCTTGGTGGTGTCATTAGGTTTGATTTAATCCAAGAGTGTGACCTTTTTGGGCATACAACTTTCCTCTTAGTGGTGATGCTACATGTTGCATTCCCTAAGTTGTGAATCGTTTATCCTTGACTTGTCCTCTCTTGAAGACATTAAGCACGATGTTCCCTAAAAAGAGACCTTAAAAGAACTAAGAAAAATACCTTTGAACATTTTTACTTGCATTTTCTCATAAGTGTTTAACATAATGCAACTTTCTAACCTTGTGAAGCTCGAATTCTTTTCAAGGCCACCAAGCATAACACACTTTTCTTGTAGGTGGAGCCTTGCCTTTTCTAGTCATAGGTGATTAGCATAACACAACTTGTTAGGCCTTAAGAAGTTCAAAATTTTTGTTTTATTTTATGGTGTCTTAATGAATTTATTAAAGATATAACTTTCATATGGTATGTGAGCCTAATAAGATTCTCTCATTTGCCACCCATTTTTTGTTTTTGCTTTTTTTTTGGTGCCTTATTGAAGTTATTAGAGGGATAGATTTGGCATGGTATGGAAGTATAATAATATTCTCATTTTCCACCATTGGGGGCTCACCTAGTGGAAAGTTGGAGTTGATGGAACCCAAAAATTTCTTGGTTCTATCAGGAAAAAATTCTTAAAAATCCTGGTTTGGTCCTTTGTGCTTGATGTAAGGTCAATGTTCCCATCATTCTGGTAGGTTTTTATACTTGTAAAACTTTCAAATCTTTTTCTAAAAACCCTTGGTCATTTAAACTTTATATTGACCTTTCTTTCTAATTCGTGGTCACTTAAGTTGTCACTTGTGCCATCAGAATCATTGATTTACCGACCCTTTTTCTTAGGTTGACTAGTATCTCATGTCTTTCATGATATTAAAAGTTGAAGGCTTAATATAAATAAAATTTTAAAATCCTTAGCCTTCGTTATGGGTCGTTACCTTGTCTACCTAGTCATGCCCCCTTTTTATGAATAAATTTTGTGGCATATGTAGGATAGAGCTTCATATGGGCCATTTGATCAATCGAATCAATCTGGACCATTCCTCGTATGCCCGTGTTGAATTATTATTTCTTATTTTATGCATACGGGCTCGCGAACTTCAGCCACGTGTAGGGTGTAATCATGGGCCTGATTCTTTTGGTAAGGATGACTGGCATTTTTCAAAAAGGATCGAAATCTTCATTTAGAAATTGCATTGAGTTTGAGTCAGAAAATGGAATTGGCCAGTGCCTTCTGAGAAAATGAGTAAGTATGAGGAGTTTGTTAGACTAGTCCGGAGGTCTAGAAGACTAATCCTGATTAAGTTTGAGAAGAGTGATCAAGAGGATGAAGATGATAAGCAAGGAGCTCCTGATACACCAAAGGATAGAAGATGATCCATAAATTTTATGAAGTATGATGTTAAGAGAAATTACCACCTAAGGAACCGAATAGTTATAGAAGAATCAGTCAAATTCACAGGCAATGAGTTGGTGGGGTATGAAAAGAAGACAAAGAAAGGTGCAAGTATCGTTAGGTTTATCTAGGTAGGCTTAGTTATTCCAACAAGCTTTTTGATACACCTTTAGACAATGAGGGTGACACTAAATTAGAGGGTGATTATTATCCCCTCTCTTTGGTACCATATGATGATTCTGATGAGGTTGTGGCGATGGTTCCTCCAGCTCCACCATGAGCAAGGTGTGGGCTAGTATCCTCTGAGGGTAATAACTTAGAGTGATGACTATGTCCCTTTTTTGTTTTCGATTGAAACCGTACGGGTATGTGCAGGATCATCATGGAAAAAATAGTCCCTTAAATGGCAATGAAAATTCAGAAAATCAAAGTTGGGCAACTTGACATAAAAAAATGAATAATTCAGCTATATTATGTCAAAAATATGTAACAATAAAATATGTGGAAAATTGAATGTAGTTTCTAAATGATTAGGTTAATTTTTGTAAAAAAAAAATCTATTTGGTGAAAATTTGAAATTTCAATGCAGTAGTACTAAAATTTTAGGGAAAAAATAAGAAGTAGGTGTTTGTCTGACCACCCTAACCATAATAAAATGATAATATTTTTTTATAAGATTTTAGATATAAGTAGAGGACTCATGTCTGGATGTGATGCATATTTTTTTGTAATTTTTTTTTAAATAAATAATTAATTATGATTTTTTTATTACAACTTTTAAAAAATATAAAAACTCGTATGTCTGAACACCTTAACTTGGTCAAAACTTCATGAAATTCATTTCTTTTTTTAATCCTATAGCATTCCAAGCATAGAATGTAATGCATGTTTTGGATTCAAAAAATGTGATACCGTTTGAAAGCTATATATGTTTTTCTATTAGACTATCAATCAAGACTTTAGTCATAATTCTAATAAAAAGTAAATAATTATTATTTATTAGATTTTAAGTAAAATATAATTTAAATTGGTAGAAAGCTGAGAGGCTCCTTTACAAACCCTTTTCGTTTCATCAATTTTGGGTAAAATAAATGTCTTCAGCCACATGGGTGAAGTCTGGAAAAGCAAGGTAAGTTGTTTAACACATTTTACGTGTTGAATTTTTAGGATTGGCAGGTCCAAACCAAATCCCAAGCCTAATACTGAGCATAATCCCTAGGCATTAAATTTTGTGTCAGCAAATCGGATATCCGATTCAAATCCGATATCCAATTTGAATTCGATATATGATATGTTTTAGATATGAGTTTTAAAAAAATTATACAATCTTTAATATATGATTTTAAAATGCAATAAATTTTATAGTTTAATATATACAATATACAATAAAGTTTATAATTTAATAAATATAATATCCAATAAAGTTTATAATGTAATATATTTAATATACAATTTATGATAATCTCTTACGAAATTATGTATTTAATATATAATTTATTATTAAATGTATAATATTTAAATATTATTTAAATATTTTAGTTAATCTATAAATATATAAATATATATATTACCAATATATAAAATATTTAAATATTATCTCTTTCCCTCTCTCTCTCCACCTCTATCTCTCTCAAGTCTCTCACTCAATCACTCCTCTCTGTCTCTCTATCTCTCTCTCTCTCTCTCTTTCTCCCTCTCCATATCACTCTC